>PVKM010000813.1:0-92922 GCA_004027735.1 Carollia perspicillata | reverse complement strand
TCAGCCCCTTATTAAGGCCCATAAATCAAGTTATTTTATTTTCACAAAGTGATCCCCAATGTAATTTTAAAGTGAAAGCATATTTTAAGTGGCATATGAGTTTATATAATTTATACTTCTGTAAATAAATATGGCACTAAGATATCTATGCTTACCTTTGAATAATTATTAGGGGGATTACTATTTTATTGTGTTTAAATGAACAGGTACAATGGGTAAATACAGGGCTTTGCTGGAATTACTATCAATTCACGTGAGCATCGTACGAGAGTGTTGAAAGGATTAGGGTCAGAGAGGCCTGGGTCAAATTCTAACCTAAATTTCCTATAAACGGTATAATTATGTTTTGTTGTTGTTTACCAATGCAAACTTTGTGTCATCACAGGTGTCTAGCACACAGTGTGAGTTTAACACATGTCTGTTAAAAAATGAGTTAGTGAGTAATACTGAGGCAGACACCTGAGACCCTGAGAGGGGAAGTGACTTCCCGCAGCTCAGACAACGTGTGATGCTCTGGGCTGCTTCCCAACTGGACGTGCCTTTCTCACACTCAGCCACCTCTGTGACCCAATGTTGTTTGTGTCTAAGTACTTGAAAACAAATTCACGTGACTAAAAGAAAGATGGGAATTAAACCGGTGGTCCCAGGATATTTACTGGGCACTTAAACCCTGAGAAGGACAGTGGGTCTCAGGAACATCTAGGGTTGGGGCCGCAGCATGTCGAGGGCTCTTCCTCCCTAGTTTTCTCTGTGCCTCCCTTTGCCTCACTGCCGTGGACCTATCTCCTGCTAGGGGCAGTGATCGCTGCTAACCATCAGTGGTGCCTGTGAGAGTTCCCTTTATGTGTCAGCTTGACTGGATGCTCGGGTATTTGTTTAAACATAATTTCTAGATGTGTCTGTGAGGGTGTTTCTGGGTGAGGTTAGCATTTGGATCTGCAGACTGAAAAAGCAGATTTATTAAGGACTGGCTGAGTGAAGGACTGGCTGAGGCTCCCCGATGTGGGTGAGCCTCGGCCAATCCTTTGAAGACCTGAACAGAATTTAAAAACGAAGCAAAAGAGAATTTGCTCTCTCCGTCTGACTGCTTTTGAACTGGTACACCAGTCTTCTCCTGCCTTCACACTCGGATCCAGACTAAATCTATGCCATTAGCTTTCCTGGGTCTCCAGCTTGCTGAATGCAGATCTTAAGTTCTCAGCTTCCATAACTGTATGAGACAATTACCTAGAACAACTAAGTCATTCTTTCTTTCTATCTATCTATCTATGTATCTATGTATCTATCTATCTATCTATCTATCTATCTATCTATCTATCTATCTATCTATGTATCTATCTATCTATCTATCTATCTATCTATCTATCTATCTATCTAATTGGTTCAGTTGCTCCAGAAGCGAAGACTAATACAATACCTTTTCCTTTTGGAACCTTCTTCACTTGGAGTAAAACGGATGGCTTTAGTTTTATTACAAAATATTGACAAAGGAAGAGTTTTATTTTCCAAGTTTGGCTGGAGTGACCAATCAGCTGTTGCTAAAAAGGGCAGACCATGTCACAATCCCGTGGCCATACATTTGGGAACCACAAGGGAAAAGGAAGTGGCAGTTTCTAGAACAGGAGGTAATTCGAAGACTCATTCCTACAAGTGTCTCTGTTTTATTGCTTTTTGATTGTCCATAATTTCTGTGTGTATAGGTGTTCACATTCTCAATAACTCAATGACTATGGTAACAAGGCCATATGAATTTGCACAAAGAAAATTTTCCATAGCTAAATATTTTATCCCTAAGCACTGCTCCGCCATCTCACAAATATGTAAACAGGTATAAGAAGAAACATGAGAAAGCGTGAGCTGTGAACTTAGTGAAAGTCTATGTTTTTCCAGAACCGGAAAGAAAATTACTTTATTTTTATTTACTCCTACCTTCCCCCCCAATATGTCTGTGAAGCTGCTAAAGGTGAGGATTTAGGGAGTGAAAGCCTTCTTTTATCACGATAGTTATGCAGGATAGAACAAGTCGTGAATGTTCATAACATGTGTTTTTAGTTTACCCCAAAATGATAGCCATCAGACTGGTGATATTTATTTACTTAAATTTTTATTGGACTTATTGGGGTGACATTGGTTAATAAAATAACATAGGTTTCAAGTGTATCATTCTATAAAACATCATCTGTGTACTGTACTGTGTTCACCACCCCAAGCGAAGTCTCCTTCCATCACCGTTTACTCCCCCTGTGCCCCCTCCCACCTCCCCCCACCCCGCTTTCCTTTTGGTAATCACCATCCTGTTGTCTGTGCCCATGAGGTATTTTTCCTTAATCCCCTCAACCTTTTCACTCAGCCCCCACTCCTCCTCCTCTGACAGCTGTCAGTCTGTTTTCTGTATCTATGAGTCTGTGTCTGTTTTGATTGTTAATTTATTTTGTTCATGAATTCCACATCAAAGTGAAATTATATGCTACTTGTCTTTCACTGACTGACTTATTTCACTTAGCATAATAGTCTCCGGGTCCATCCATGCTGTCACAAAAAAAGTAAGATTTCCTTTTTTATGTCTATGTAGTATTCCATTGTATAAATGTACCTTAGAGTTTTTATCCACTCATCTACTGATGGGCACTTGGGCTGCTTCCAAATCATGGCTATTATAAGATATTTAATTCATTAAAAGAAAGAATATCAAGAATGAATAACATCAACAAATACATAGTGATGAAATGTGTGAAGGTGGAGATAGAAAGTAAGAGTTATAATGTAAACATGGCATGTTAAAAATATAGGCCCCCGGGGTAGCATTTTTATACTTTGCCTTTAATGTGTCCCCACTAATGGCTTCAACCCCATAGAAGCAGTCTAAAAACTCCTCACTTTTCATTTAAGTCATATTTACAGGCATGCGCATTAGTCTTGTCTAGGACATATCAAACGAAAGCTGTGTCCTCTTGACAAAAACAAAATAATCCTTAGTTGAAAAAATGCTTGATACTACTGGCAAATATTCACAAAGATTCAACAAAGCATCTTCTGGCGTAGATTAATGTTTATGAGGATAGACCATTCTGACACTCAAAATGATTGATTGTATTGTTCATTCCATATTCCTGGGAAATTAACAAAAATGGTATGAGTCGAGTAGGGAAGAGTGATACTTAAGCTTAGTTTTGTCTTTAAGCATTGAGGACATATTTTCCTGACTGAATGATCACAGCTGTACTTTCCTTTATGACCAAGTTGGCATATCCGTAGAAAGAATTAGTGGACCTGAAGATAGGATAAATAGAAATTTAACAAAGAGAAACCAAAAGTGGAAAAAAGGTGGAGGAAGACTGTGCAGATCACTCAAGAGCTCTGGGACAGCATCAGAAGGTCTAACGTATCTGCAATTAAAGACCCAGAAGAGAGAGATGAGGGTAGAATTTGAAGAAATAATAGCCAAGAATTATTCAACAACAATGATTTAAAAGACAGAGATTATCAAATTGGGTAAAAAAAGAGTCAGACCCAACTATATATTGTCTAAGGGAAAACCACTGTAAGTATAAATCGTAGATGGATTAAAGTAAGAAGAATCATACCATAGAAACCAAAGTTGGAATGTCCTATTCACATAGGATAGATTAGCCCTCATTAAAGGAACATTGCCAGGAATGATGAGGAACATTATAAAAAGATAACAAGGTTAATTCACCAAAGACATCATTTTAATACATAAAAACAGGCCTTCAAACAGGACTTCAAAATACATGAAGCAAAACCTGGTAGAACAGGAGAGACGCAGCCACAATTATAGTTGGAGACTTTAGCATCTCCTTCTCAGGAATTAATAATAAATTAGACTGATAACCTATAAGGACAGAGAAGACCTGATAGCACCATCATCCAACTTGACCTAATTGGCATCTAGAGACTGCTTCACCCAACACACGGAATTCACATTCAAGGTCACATAGATAATTCATCATGATGGGCCATATTTTTGCTGTTAAAGTCAAAAATGTCAAATTATTGAAATCAAACAAGGCATGCTTTCTGTCCACAAAAGAATTAAACTAAAGATGAATAATAGAAAGATATCTGGTAAGTCCTAAGTGTTTGGAAATAAAATAACTCAATCAAAGATATGCTTAGGTCAAATAAAAAATCAAAAGGCAAATGCAATTTGTATTGGAATAAGAATGAAAATGAACACGTAGCATTTCTGGGATGCAGCTGAAACAGTGATTCATCTGCCTTCATGGCGGCCCAGGCTGAACCTTGCAGCCCAGCATCTCAGCTGCTCTGCAGGTCTTCCCCTCTCTGTCCTTGGATTTCTCTGCCACCCCTCGGGATGCCTGGGACAACTGCTCAGAAATACAACTCCCTTGGGTATGAGAGACCCTAGAGGTGCAAGGAAGCTGAGTTTCTGTAGAGAAATTCATGAATATTGGAGGCAATAGATACCTGATTCCAAACCTCAAGAAGTAGTACCAAGGTCAATTTTGCACTTTTTTTGAGAGGATCCCCAAGCAAGATCGATACACAGTGAGTTGCCTTGATCAGTAACATACCTGAGGATTCGTATCTCCCCTCCTGTTCTATGAAAGTATTTCCATGCTTCCGCTCCTGTTGAATGGGATTAGTTCCCAAAATAAAGATACAGGCAAGCCATCGCCTCGTCCTGTGTTCCTTGGAAAGACTCAGTGTAAGAAAAGATTAATGGTTTTTTTCTTTTGACAATCCTTTTATATTGCTCTCCTTTGCTATTACAAATAATATTGTGGTACACATCACTATATATATATATATATCTTTGCTATCCATATATATACAGTAATTCCCTGAGACTAGTAGGTTAGGTAAAAGGGTTCATAAATTTTACATTTTAATAAATAATGCAAATGTTTCCATTTAACAGTTGTAACTGCATTTTCTCACCGAACTACTGGGTGTTGCTTGCTTGTTATATTGTGAGTGTTCTTTCTTTTCAATGCCACTGTGGATGTGTAGGTAGCAAAGACAAAGTTCACTATGTCATCTCTCCAGTATTATCGTGGTGTCTATTAGAGCTATGTTCACGAGTTCAAAGATTGTGCAAAAATAAATATTATTTCTATGTAAAAGGACAGGTAGGGAACAAGATCCAAACATGCTAACCTTGGGGAATTCCATCAAAACACAGAGGGCCAGTCAGTGAGACTCACACTCCAGAGTTGGCCGAAACATTTACAAACATTTTTCAGTCTCCAGTATTCATGTAATTGCTAACACAGCAAATAACAGTGAAAACAATGAAAATGGAGTTGAAATTATGCACATTTTTATGAGGTAGCCTCATAGTTAATCATCTAGATTTTTTTTAAAAAAGAATTTACTTACATGAGACTATAGTAATACAGTAGTAGTATTTTCACAATATGCTTGATGGGTGGGTAATTCTCTAAGAAAAATAAAAGCCATAAATATTAAAATTTATGACGGCTCAATTGCTCCAAACTTTTCTATTGCAGAAAAGTAGTTAAAATCTTAGTTGCTGACTTTCCCCCAGGATAAAATTTTTACTGGAGAGGTGGTTGGGCTATGGAAACATTTACCAGCTGCAGGTATAATACTGTGTCTGTTGTCAGACTCACAAGTTCATTGGTTTATTTCTGGAGGATTATTTAGATGGCTGTGGTCTTATATCCAGGCCCCAAGGAGAGAGAAAAAAAAGGAGAGAAAGAAAAAGGAGTCTATGAGGTGTGCCTTCTCACTACAGAATAGCGATTTGTTATGCATTTGTCTGAGTTAAATATAGCAGCCAGTCATCTCGCACAGTCCTGTATTATAGTCTGCTCACTGAGAAAAAAAAAGAAATACTTGTTTGGATAGTTGAGGTAGTCTCAATAAAAACCACAGTTCTCTTACCTACCCCTATAATTATTTAAGGTAGATTTGCAGTGCTTATGATATAAATTTCAACAATTAATCAACAAGAATTGAAATTTGTTTGACTCATTAATGCCATCGCCATTTATTCAGATTTGTTATTGTTTTAATGGTGGTGATTTTGAATATGATATTCCTACTGGGGTAGCAATTATTTGGGAGGGGGAGGTGGCTGACCATTCACTCCCGTGGGTTATTAATCAATTGGTGGGCTGAGGGCAAAAATTAATTAGAAATTACGAAAACCCTCCTTCATTATATTAAATGGCTTATTGAAAACAAATAACCTCACCTGCATTAACTCTATGAGATCATAGATTAAAGAAATTGAACTGAATTCATTACAAGTGATTTTCAGTGTGCAAGCTGAGACCAATATAACGTTCAAAGGCTGTCTGTGTCTCAAGGAAAGCCTAGGACTTCAGGTTATGCTACCATTTCTGGTTTCTCCAGACATTTGCTAGATCCCGAGGTCTATTATAATTTGATCAAAACTAACGTGTTTTCAGCCATGTGCAATTGCAGTAGGTAATGACTGAAGTTAAGAGAATTAGGTTCTGATGTATGTTGATTGTTGTAAAATATTTGGTAACTTAAATCTTTGGTAGCAGGATTTGAAAGTTTGAGCTATGTAACAAGAATTCAATATGAGGCTATATCTCTTCCCTGCACTTGTGTATTTACTAGATTTTTCAAGAGAAAGATAAAGCATATCATTGACATATTTGTCATGATTCTCCTTAGATGGTATAAATTTTATCATTCTCTCAAATTAAACACATCACAGAATGCATTTATGTCTAGCACTATGCTTGTGATAGTACTAAGAAAAAGTGGTCATTCTCCATTGTGTGTATTTGTGCAAGTTTCAATAAACCTTTAAGTCAGCCACTCTACTTTCTGTTTTAATAAATGGTGATGCATTTCTGTTGACTATTATAAAAATAATTTATTAAATATACTATCCCCTTTATTATAAAAAATACAAAGTAGTATGACAAAGTAAAGTTAAGTCATTTATGACTACAAGTCAAAGACCACCATTCTGATTAAGGCTATGTATGTGTGTATATGTATATGTATATGTATATGTATATGTGTATGTGTATGTGTATGTGTATGTATATATATATCTCAAAAGATTATATATATACACACACACAAAATTAATCTTTTGCAAAATTTCATGTTGATTTAAAAATTGATTTCATCTTAGTGTAGATATTGGCTTGTTTCTCTTAATCTTATATCATGACTATGTCATGATTTAATAAGATAATAGATTTTGGTGTTATTTAGACCCAGGCCAACATTTATTAACTCTGTGACTATCTTCAAGTCATAAATTTGTTAAATTTGCTAACATCAGTTTTACATTTATAGAATGGGGATATCTCCTTCCTAACAATGCTGTCAGGAGTTCATGTAACATTGCAGCTAGAATGAAATCACAGCTGAATACAGTTAGCTGTTATTATTGGTATTCTGTCAACAGAAGTTGACAGAGTAATTACTAAGCCCACAGCTTTCAATGACAATGAACTCCAACATTGCAGAAAATGTATTTCCTTTCTTACAAGTATATAAATCATCAGGGGAGTAGGAGCATCTCAAGACTGAATTAATGAGCATCTTTAATGTTTATGCCTTTGAAAAATCACCCTGCAGATACTTACCTTGAAGGAAGTTTCATCTGGGCTTAATCCAACCCATGCTTTTTGCAGGTACTCCCTGGAGTGGCCTACCTTTCCCCATCTGATTGCATTCACGACCAGGAGCCAGCTCTGCCCATCTCTACGTAAGGTGAGCCCCTCTGTGTGGAGATGTGTTTACATGCTATACATTTTAAACAAAGGCTGTTAAAAGACCTAGAGCTCAAATACATGTACTTACTATCTCCTTAAATACAGTCTAGATGTTCTATAACTAACACACTTGACTCTGAGAAATGATGGGGATATTCTTTTAAAGCTAATAGAAGGGCTCCAGTGTTATATTTATAATATTAGATATGTGTGACTTCAGGACACTGATATCATCAATTATGGACGTCATTGTTTAAAAACATTCAGCCATTTTTAATAGTGCTTTTACTTCATGGAAATAATTATGTGTATGCACATTGTTTTACCTGCTAGAATTACCTGCGAGATTATTACCTGTAATAATTTATGATGTTGTGGAATTTAGTAAATGAGTAATGTTATCAGAAAAGATTTTATGACAGAGTAATTAAAAATAAGAGGTGCAAAGCAGAATGTGCACTGTGGTCTAATTTTGTGAAAAGGAAAATGGATATACATATAAATAACCAAGAAACTGGTGCTCCCTTTTGTAGTTTTTATCTGCATTTTTAATGTTATGCTTAATCATAATGCATAACTTTTGTAATATGTAAAACCATGATTGTTATTTTCTTTAATGTACAACAGGTTGGGAATGCCACTTAACGTTGTCAAATAAGCTTGGTTTTCTTCATTAGCACATTGAATAGACCTGGCCATTGTCATTTATAAAATATATATAACCTGTGAGATCTATCTCTCCATTTTTTGAAAATGTGACAGGAATAGTGAGTTCAATATTCTAAATAACAATATAGTTCAGTATTGAAAACTTTCCTTCTTGATGTGGTAGGCAGAACTGTGCTCTGGCCAAAATGCCCATGTCCTAATTTCCAGAACCTATAAATTTGTTACCTCATAAGGCAAAAGGGACTTGACTCATGTGATTAAGGTAAGGGTGTTGAGATGGGTAGAAAGTCCTGGATTATCTGGGTGGGCCTAGTGTAATCTCAGGGATACTTAGAAGTCCAAGGCAGGCAGAGTAAAAGAAAGAACTCTGATAATGGAAGCAAAAGTCAGAGTAGCTGAAGGCACCCATAGACCAAGGAATGTAGGTGACCTACACGTGAAAGCTGGAGAAGGGGAGGATACAGATTCCCCTGGAGCCTCCGGGAGGAACACACCCCTACCATCGCCTTGATTTTAGGACTTCTGACCTCTAGAACCGAAAGAGAATGATAAGTATGTGTTGTTTTAAGCCCTTATATTCATGATGCTTTGTCATAGCAGCAATAGGAAACTCATACACTTTGGAGGACACACTTACTTTCTAAATTTCTTGGCAATCCCATCGTAGCACCAGGTCAGTTAAGACCTGTCTGACTTTTTTTTTTCTCTAACTTTCCGAGGATGATGTCAGATATTTCCCCAAAGTAGCATTCACCATCTCAATCATTACGGAAAAAAAAAAAAGCTCCAAGTATCAAATGATCTAACAAGCTGTGAATATCCCATTTGCAAAGCAGAGCAAGGGCGGTGTTAGACTCCCAGAAGGAATGTGAATTAGAGAGCCCCAGGGGCAATGCCCCTTTCAGCCGGGGGTTCCCCCGGCCTCAGTCAGCTGTGTGCCAGCAGTTCCAAGCGCCTACCCCGAGAGCAGGTGAAAATGTGCAAATAAGCTGTGCGATGACAGTTTCCTGTACTTTATGAAGAGAACAGAGCTGCTCACACACATCTGCTGCAAACTGGATGATTTTGCTTTGTACATTGCAGCAACAGAATGAGGCACACTTTTTCAATATGTCTCAATACATTTAAGAATACCTCTACTTTTTTTCTTTAGTAACATAGCTCTCTGATCACAAAATTAATACATACTCAATGAAGAAATCCTGGAAAACACTTAAAAAACCTGTGGTGAAAAAGAAATAGCCTGTATGCTGAGTGTTAAAATTTGGCACTCTCTCTGCCTCCCTTTTTTCCTTTCTTTTTCTATGCGTGCATACACTTACCTAAATAAAATTGTGATCTTTGCTGTGGAGCCACACTGTATTACACACTATTCTGAGTTCTATTGTCATCATTTAATCACTAAGCATTATCTGTTTTGTCTCTGGTTCTCCCGCTTTGCCATGAACAGAAGCACCTGGAAGCCCCCTTAAAACATCCATCACGGAGTCCCAACCCAAAAGTTTCTGAGTCCGTAGGTTTGGGGCATGGGCCCTAGAATTGGCATTCTAACAAGTTTCCAGGTGAGGCCGATATTAATGGTTCAGAGACCATATTTGAGAGTCACTACTCTTTATAGAAGAATATTAGCTGATATTGGAAAATATATTTCTGTTGTCTCTTTCATTTCCAATTCATAGCTATTTTAAAATTATATCTATTCTGCACATTTGGACAGTTGCACGATTACACAGTGCACAGTAGGCATAGAAGAATGGCTCATTCATAAAATGTAAGAACACACTATTTTGCCTCACCTATAGGGATGTTTCTGGTATTTAAGACATATAAATAATTAAGATAATTGGGGTCAAGTCCCAACTACTTCATATGTATATACTGAAATTCTGTGTGGGATGGTAATTGTTTTTCAAGGAATTCCATTTACATAAAATTTTCTCAGAATATGTGTTTTCCAGATAGTCCTTGAAATAGTTCTTTTTTTTTTTAATTGAACTTTTTTCAAATGGATTAACTGAAAGGGCTGGCGGGAAGCCTCGGAATGCAGGAAAGCCAGGCTGCTCGGTTGCACAATCCAAATGTAAACAGCCTTCCTTGTCATTTGTTGGCACGGTCTTGGGGACACCGAGTTATTTCACTTTACTGAAATTTCTCTCATGAAAAATGCATGGAACAGCCTTCACTCCTGCCAAGCCCTCATGTATTTGCCTCACTAGGTGCTGTGAAGATTTGTGTGTAAATATATGGAAAGCGCCCATGCTGTCCGAGTCAGCATAGAACAAGAATTATTCCTACTGCCCATAGGAAAAAGTGTAACATAGATAAACTTTGCATTGGCATCCACTTTCATCCTAAACCCTTTCCAGAACATTCCTGCTTACCTGTGCTCCTGCTCAGCATGACAAGGAACACTCTTGTTGGCTTAAACCTGGACTGGAGAAACAGAGATTTTATGGTCCTGGGTACAGTGACCTTCTCCCTAAACCCAAAGCTTAGAACAAGGTATTCATAAAAGAATCTTCTATGAATTGTGCATTGATTCACAGGATATGTCTTATAAAATCACATAACATTAAATCAAGTTTGGTTAGCTACTTTGAAAATAATCACCTTCACGGAGTGAAAAAACAAAAGTCATGTGAAGTTGAAGCTAAATCATGAGACCCAAAGCACATTGGGGTGGTGTGGGGGACTCCCAACACTCAAGCTAAAACCAGCTGGTTCCACACAGTGAAAATGTGCCACTGTGGTTCTTCGGCCCTAACACGAAGCAAACCACAGAGTGCCAAACAAAATGCCATGTATATACATGTGTAATTGTGTATGTTATATATGATGTTAATTAATGCATGTGTCACACCAGTCATCTTCTAAGTTGGTTTTGCAGTCTGAGCCCCTCCATCCCATCCTGCCTATCTTCAGTTAGCCTCAAATAGTTGCTTCCTGTAACACACAGTGAAGAAGTCCTACACCATGGACATTGAGAGTGCCAGATGTGGACTCAGACCCAGGTCCGAGTTGCAGCAGATGCCGTAGCATCCTGTGCAGACCCAGGGGTTGCTGTCGGGTCCTCACTGGTGCCAGCTCACCTAGCTTCACTCCCCAACGCTAGCATCTGTGTCTTTGCTGAAGGACTGTCCTTATCATAAGATCTTCCTTACACGGTGTTACCAAAACATCCCCTGGGTCCCCCAGAGTAGGTGTTCTCCCTTTCTGCAATAAACCCAAGTCATTTAAGTGTAACTGTGCTTCTGTGGGGTGGTGGTCTTTGTCTGGGAGCACTGACCCACTGAGAGGGAGGTGGAAGCAGGTAATGCTTTGATCAGCCTTGTCATGAAGGAGAATTCATAAAAAGACCCAGGGAATTGGTAGGTCTTTCCTATTAGGTTCTTGTTGCTGTTGTTTGTTTTATTTGTTTGTTTGCTGTGACTATAATCTTATTTTAATTGCTAAGGCTCTTTCTTCCACACTCCTTGCAGACTTTACAGTTACCATGATTTGTTATAGCAGCAACAGTTTGAATAGCACCCAGTGCCCTTAACATAATGCTAATGATGCTATTAAGACACCTCCTCCCCCGTCCTCTCTACTAAAAAAAATAAATATAAATACAAAATTTAAACTTAAGACTAAGCTCTAGGAAATTAGAATCTATGTGACATGACATGTGTGGCTGGTAATTAATACTACAAAGAAGCATCTGCTTGTTTCAAAATGAATGCGGCAGATAAGTCCCGTAGAGAGTCAGAAAAGGAAAAATACATTGTGAAGGTTTATGGCCCACAGGCCTGGTGTAATGAAATTAAGGCCTTAGGAATAATGATCAGGCAGAAGAATATAAGGCATTGGAAGATTGTTGACTGTGTTTTTATGGAACTGGAACCAGAGAGACCATTTCAAAAACAATCTCCTTGAGCTTTCAATGAAAATTCAGGTCACCTCACTCCCAATCAATTTGGTAAATTCAAGGTCCATTAAACTGTGATGCTCCTTGACTTATGACAGGGTTACATCCTGATAAACCCACTGTAAGTTGAAAATATTGTAAGTCAAAAAGGCGTTTAATCCACCTAACCTACCAAACATGACAGCCTAGTTTACCTTGAATGTGCTCACAACACTTCCATGAGCCTGCATGATGGGCAAATCCTCTAACACAAAGCCTATTTTATAACAACGTGTTGAGTATCTCATGTAATTTATGTGACTGTGACTTGCTGCCTTCATGCTGGGCAATGATCCTGAGATTTATCTCAAGGGTTATTATCTTTGTCTTCTTCTTCTCACCAGAAGCAGGAGACACAAATGGGCACTTTTTTTAAGACATGATGGGACACAAAAGCAAAAAACACCACATTTGAAGAATACTGGCAACCCAGTACACTGTGGAGTATCAGCTCTTTACTCTCCTGATCAAATTTCAAAATTTGAAGTATGGTTTGCACTGAATACATATCACTATAACACCATCGTAAGGTGGAAAAATTGAAGTTGAACCATCGTAAGTCAAGGAGCACCTGTGTAGGTCAGAATTCTAAAGCTGTTCCTCCAAGTCTCCCTTGTTAATCAATCAAACACTACCCTAGGATAGGAACTGCTGTGAAGAAATTTGCAGATGTAACTAGAGTTACTAGTACGCTGATCTTAATACAGGGTGATAGCCCCAGGTTATCTGGAGGCCCTGGATCATTGCACGCCAGAAGAGGAAGGAGGGAGAATCTGTCAGAGAGATATGGCAGGAGGGGAGCGGAGAAATCAGAAGTCCGAGGGACTTGCCCCACAATTACTTGAAGAGGGCTGCCTGTTAACAGGACGGATGTGAGCAGTCTCCAGTGACAAAGACAGCCAGCATGAAAATGGGGGCCTCAATGCAACAATGGCAAGGAACTAAATCATGTGAAAAACCTGAATCATTTTGAAAAAGGATTCTTCCGAGAGCCCAGAAAATGGACACCTTGATTTTGGCCTTGTGAAACCCGAAGAAGAAAAGCCAGTCTGGCCTTCGGATGGACAGACTGTGGGATAATAAATTTCTTATTTGTGGAGTTTGTAGTGATTTATTATAGCAGCAATAGAATACTAATTGTGTTTGAATACTGATTATCTTTACGGCTTTCCAGAAAAGAGATGCAGAGAATAAGGCAGCAACCCACCCCCTTGACCATGACCCCCATTTTCGACACAAACACCTCCACCTCCATCTCTAATAGTATCTTCACCTCTACCACCACCTCCATCATCCACGACTCCTCCATCACCTCTGAACTTCCACCTCCAATCACCTCATCATCACGACTTTCCCATTGTCATCTACACCGTCACCATCCCCACCACCTTCTCCACCTCTAGTATCACCACCACGACGTCCACCACCATCTCCTTCATACACAACCCCACGGTCCTGTCCCTCAGCCTCGCCTCCACTGCCACCTCCATAGCATTCCAGCACCAGCTCCCACCGGCATCACTTCCGCTGCCGTCTCCAGTCACCGCCCAATGACTCCATCGCCACCACTTATCGACAAAGAAACTGCCGAGAACAGCAGTTGTCCCCAGTACACATACACCTCCACATGGCTCCCAGAATAATCTCACAGCTTGCAAGTTGCTATTTTATTTTTGATTGAAGGGGAGTCTCCTATCAACAAGCTTCTCTACTTACCCTATTTTATGGTTGAACTACCAGGGAAATAGAGGAAAGACTTGGAGTAGATACTCTCATACGTCATATCATTTCCCTTAGGACAATATCGATGACTATGGAGTTCTGACCCACACTAGACAGTGTGGATTCCCCTGCATGCCCCAGCCCAGCTGTGCATTAACTAGAAGAGCTAAGCATGCAGAACATAGGGATTCTACCCACTAACGGCCAGGAACTTCACTAGGAATCTCTGGTAAAAGTCAATCCTTTGACCTGTAATATTGCCTTGCCCAATTATACCCCATTTTCACTTAAGCCCAAATTAAAATGCTAAAACCCAGTTCAAGTAGGAAAACAACCAAATGTAGATCAAATGCAAATATGATACACTGACCATGTCATCTAAGCCCTTTTATCTGCAGCATGAAATACAATTATACTGAGCTGCTTCTTGCCCGATTGTTTTGGTAACCAAATGCGAGTAGTTCTAATATTGTTGGCAAGGCCAAGGGTGCCGCTGGTCGTCATGGAAATAAGTGCTGTGGACTGAATAGGGCTGGGATCATGCCCACAGTCTTATTCTCTAAAACACAATGCGCTAACCAACTGTTGCTCATTCAAAGCCAACTGTGGAGTGGAGCCTCCAAATTTCCTTTGCCCACCCTGACGGTCTTGGCTGGAGACCTGCTTTCATGCTTGGTTAAGTTGGTGAAGGTTGGCCAAGTCAGTGTCTCACCACTGACCTTCCCATTAGGGTTTTACCCTGCCCATAGCGGTCATCCCCAGTAAAAAAATTCAGAGACTCCTTTGTCATTTTCATGTTGTTGGTCTACCCCTTATGAGGTAGTGTCTCCAAGGTCAGAATTAGACACATATTAACTGAAAAGCACGTCAGGTGGAATCCGCATTGTGAAACCATCACCTGGGGGAATAAATGTCTTCTGAAAGATTAATTGTGCTTTCTTTAGAGGCAAGGCAGGAATGGCCATTTTGTCACTGTCACGGGTCTTTATAGTATTGTACGAAGTATAAACCACACTGGCTTTTAAACTTATTAAACTTTTAATATAAGCACATCAAAAGTTATATTTTTAATTATAAATTCTATATACATACATATATATTTTCCCCTTCACTCCATACACAACTTATAGAAGTCCAACCACACCAACTACCAAGTGTTTGGTAAAAATAGATTACTATGAATACAAATATTTGCTATGTTAAATGTGAGTTGAAATTAAATTCATTTTTAATGGCTCTACACCCAGGAAGGAGCTTATACTTGTAAGAAAATAACCTTCAAAAAATGTCCATGACTCTCCAGGGGAAATGGGACCACTTGCCCATAAATACACATATCATCCCTATTTAAAAATAAATACCCTAAATATTGCCTGCCACAACTCAAATCCTATCATTAGCAAGCAATTCTTGTAAAGGAGCATTTCATTAAATTAATACATGTGAGAAGGCATTAGGCATGTACTATACTTTAGGGAAGAAAAAATACATAAATAAATGAGTGGGAAGAGCTGTTTTGCATCACATGTTGCAGAGGCCAACATTTTCCCCAATATGAAAATAACTTTTACCGCTTGGCTGATGGAAAACTGGACCTAAGTAAACACGGCTAGGACCTTGAACCCTTGTGTGCAATGCATGGGTGGCCAACCAGAAACCAAACAAATAGTGGCTACTTACGTTTTAAAGAAAGGTGGCATATTGACTAAGTCAGGAAAATGATTTAAAATAAAATGAAACTATAAATAATAATCATACGTAATTATGTGAGGAAATTGCTAATTTACTATAAATAGAACGAAAAAATGTTATCAGGTAACAGTGAAACTCTTTACTTGAATTTCCATGTGAAAGTATTTGTCAACAACACTGACTTTTTGTTTGTTCTTGATGGTCACTTTCAATATAAAAACTTTGGTCAGCATTTTGTATGGTAATATAACTTTGATAGTTTTTACTAGCCTAAAATTGCCTTTTTCCTTTATGAGATTCTTCTTAGCTAGATGGTGGACTTCACCTACTAACTTTCTAATTTTTTAGCTTTCCTTTTTTATTACCGATCATTTAACATTTTTGTTCTGCTCTCCGACACCCCAAAGTTATCTTCCCACCCAACTATTTCTTTTTAAAAAATGGTTCTCATATGTTCATTTGCAAAAACTCTTTATTTTTTCTCTTTCTTATTTCTTACATACTGTTGTTGTGTATACATTGAATATTCGCATCCTCTTATTGATATAAATGTATAGATTATGTATTATAAAAGTTTTATTTTAATCCTTGCATTGTATCCATCTCTACTTATTCTTTTTCTAGTTATTACTATTTTTTAAATCTTTGTTTCTGGTGTTTAAGTTTTCTTTCAAAAGTCTGGTAAAGAATGTCTTTCCATTTGTACTTAAGGATGAAACATTGAAAAATAATTTAAAGTTCAATGTCTGTGACAGAAACTTATCAACTAGTGAGTCCCTCTGAAGGTGACCTGTAGAGATATGCTGTTTTGTTGAGGAACTCCAAATAATAAATGCTTTACTTCTCTCTCTCCCCACCACTTCCTTCCCCCTCCTCTCTCCTCTCTCTGTCTTTCTGGATAGAATCAGACAACCTCATGTCTGTGTTCGCAACTAGATAGTCCTGGATAATCTATGCTTCAGTTGACGTCACAGGGGGCTGATAGTCCTAACTGATGCCTGAATTTTCATTTGACACCCACCCTGCTGTCAGTTTGGCCCCTCTCACTAACCCTTTACTCTGGTTGCTCCCATTGTCTGGCTTGCTCTCTCCACTGAATGAATCTTCTCCTCCTCATTTAAGTAGAGGACGCAATAGTGGGATCTGGCTGCTTCTTATACACACTTGTATTGAATTCCCCTGTTTTTATCCCCTTGCCCTATTGTCACTTTCACTGATATCTTGTCACTCCAGTTCCTGAGTCTTTATGAGGTAGTGTGACAGGCTCCTTGCTCTTTGGCGACTCCCTCTGCAGACACTTCAAATTAGCATCCACATTCCTCTTAATTCCTGTTGGATGTACTCCCGATCTCTCACTTTTTGTGGACTTATATAGTAGTTATCTATTGCCGTGTAACAAAGTACCCTAAGCTCGGCTGATGAAAACAACATACATTTTATTTCTCGGGTTCTGAGCCTTAGGAATCTGGGAGCTATTTAGTTGAGTGGTAGTAGCTCACGGGCTCTGGAGATTGCTAGCAAGCTTTCAACTGGAGCAGCGGTCGAAAGGCTCAGGTGGGAGTGAAAAATCTTTCTCAAGATCACTCATGTGGCCAGTGGCAGGTCTCTGTTCCTCACTGGTTGTTGGCAAGAAGGTTCAGATTCTCCTTATATGAGTGTCTCCATTGAGTTCATCACTATACAGCAGTTTGTTTTACCCACAGGGAGAGAGGAGAAAGAAAGAGAGGGAGAGAACAAGCAGTGTAGAGGCCATATTATGTTATAACCTAATATCAGAAGTGATAGTATATCATTTTTGCCTTACGATATTGGGCAAACAGGTCAAACTTGGTACAAAGTGGGGAGACAACCCAGGCTGTGAATGAACCCCAGGTACCAGGAGCCAGGCATTAAGGGGAACTATGTTGTAGGCTGGCCTGCATGGTTTGTGTCTTTTTGGATTTATGTACTGTTATTTGTGAAGTTTGGGAGAAAGAACATATAAATGCGTGGGTTCATTTCATCATATTTAGCCAGAAACACACTGAAGTGTTTAAAAGCAGGACATATTGAAGGAGATATGGAGATTAGGCTATCAATGGGGGAAAATTGCCACACTTAATTGTTTTTACATCTGGGTCCATCTCCACAATGGAAAATAAATAAATAAAAATCCTTGAAATACCAAGCAGTCAAAAATGTAACCAACCTTATTCCATGCCAATTGAATTGCTCATAGAAATTTGACAGATCTGCATACTACCTGCGACTCTAAAACCCTGACTAATACAGATGAAATTCTACCTGCAATTTCATTTAAAGGAATGCTGGGCATTTAAACTGAATTTTCTGGGACTAGCTGTTTTCTGCATTTTTTACTTTTTATGTTGTTAAGAAGAAAGCTTTGGCCAGAGGCAATGTTCTGGAAAGAAAACCTGATCTACAGATGCTTTTCTCAATGGTATGAGGAGAGTATGTTCTTAATAATGCAAAAATTGTAAATTGATTGGTTAAGTCAGCCTTTTTAAGGTTGAGACTAAGGATAATAGGAGGCGTAATAGTGGATGAAGCCCATTTGTGACCATTTCACTTTTGGCAGGGGGATGGGGGAGGAAGGGAGCAGATAAAAAGTATACATTTTGATTTTCTGCAGTCTTACCACAGTGACAAATGCTGCGCTATCAAACCATCAGTCCTTGCCCCCTTAGTTTTTAGGCAACACATTCCCATGGATTTTCAAGAACTCAAATCACATTCAATGTGTACTTTTAGCTGGAAAAATTACTGCAATAGTGCTTTATAGTGAGCAGTTTTATTTGACCCTTTATGCTATGGGTGAAAGAATACCCTTATTTACAAAACTAGCAAGTAAACATAGTTTCACATGAAATGGATCTATATGGTTATCATTTGGAAATGCGTAGCTTTTACAGTATTGACATGAGGCACAGTGTGATTCTCCCTAGGTCTTCTAAAGCTGAAAACACAGATGTAATCATATTTGGTATATTTTTTCACCCCAAATGTCATTATTATGTGACTGGTCTTAATATATTAGCAATCCATTCTCCAGCTCTATAACATCTTATAAATATCTACTTTACTTATGCACACATGGATATTATGTCAATATAAATATAGACATACGTGAAGCAGATATGGAAGTGGTCACAGAATTATCAAGGTATAGAGAGGATCTCTTGAATAATAGCTAATTTATTTTTTCCAGCTAGTTTCATTTTTAATTTTTGAAGAGTCTACATACTGTTCTCCACAATGGCTGTCCCAATTTTCATTCCCACCAAAAGTGTACAAGGGTTCCCTTTCCCCCAATACTTCATGTGATCCAGCATTCCCACTTCTTGGTGTGTATTCAAAGAGATACCTGCACCCCCATGTTCATTGCATTGCTATTTACAATAGCCAAGGTATAGAAACAAAGTAAGTGCTTGTCAATGGATTCATGAATAAAGAAGGTGTGGCATAGATGCACAATGGAATATTACTCAATCCTTAAAAAGGAGGAAATCCTGCCACTTGTGATAATATGGTCAGCAATATTGCAGCCTAGCTTTGAAGGGTCAGAGAAATAAATACCCCTGTTTCTCTCTTGCTTGTCTTCTCTTCTCTGGTCAGAGCTGCCTAGTGACCAAACCCAAGCTAGAGATCCAAGAAGCCCAGGTAAATCAATATTGAGAGATCAGTGTCCAGGTGCAGAAAGCCAGAAAAAAAAAAGCAGTGAGTGGAATCTAGCAGCTGGGTTGTGAGTGTAGAAATTCTCTCCCTATTTTAAGAGTAAGAGCAACTGAGACATAGAATAGCTCATTCACAAAACCAGAAATAGACGATTCATTTAATAATTTCTAGGACATGGCTGTATCCACTTTGCCTGGGATGTGCTATTTGGCATTTTGTTTTGTGGCCTTTTAATGGATGGGTGTATCTCAGGAGATGTGTACAAATGCCCTTTGGTGTGGGTGGTCTATGAAACAGCTAACCAAAGGCTCATAAAACTCATCATATTTGTTTCTGGAAAATGGACAGATTTTTAAATCGTGTGCATTCAGACCAAGATTTGAAAACTTTACTTGATTTGTAAGTGCATCTCCAAAGACACAGAATTGTTAATGGAATCTATCTATTATCTTGTCCCTCCAAAAACTACTTAATTAGTACTTAGGAATGAATGGAAGCCTTATACTTACATGCAAGCATTTAACAAAATGTGTATTTTTATTTATTCTCCTTTGTGCTTCTGTAGCCTACAGGGGATAATTTTAATATTGTCAGAAAATTTAAGTAATTCGATTTCATGTTAGCATCAACTATGCTTAAAAATATACATTACACCTTTTGTGAATCTTAATGATGCTTGGGTAGTGGTGTTGCCTAAATATGTGAAATAATTAATAATTCAAGAAAACAACCGAAAAGTAATTTGTGTTTGTGCTTAATGTCCTGAATGATGTGATGTACACCATACCTTTCACCATAGTTCTCTTGTTGGAAACAAACAAACAAACAAAAATCAATGTTGGGATACCCAAGTTATATAAAGATAGTAATTTGGTCATGGAAAGCAAGTATAAGTGTGTCGACCTATTGTTTCTTTCACAAACACATTACAGCATCTGCTTTAATGTCTATGAAAGACCAGTTCAGTACTTTGTAACAGACCAAGCCACGTACTATCAAATGTTTATATTGTCTATACTTTGAGAAATGAGATTTGAGCCAAACAAGGTTTCCATGAATACAGGGGGGAAAAATTGGTTATATAATTAGGTACCAATATACTTTTAACATTCCTTGAGAATTTTTCTGAGCATTTTAGGACCTGAAGTATTAGATCTACCTGGTGGCCTTCAGACGTAAGAACGCGTGGGATCCTGGATCATTGATTTCATTGTGATTTCAAACTTCCCCAATCGAAGTCCAAGGCAATGGAGTGCTAATTTGTATCCATGGCTAGGGAGAAAGCATCTCAGTCCTCATGTTACTTAACTTCTCTGTGCCACGGTTCAAGTGGTGAGAGAAGATGCCTACCTGAGTCACTTATCTGTGTCTACTTGTGACTTTTCTCTCATGATTTCAATCTGTTTAACATCTGCAGTTCATGAAATACCTAACTCAACACTGATTCTATACTAAAATATACTATCTATGATAGTTTTGAAAAATGTTTGAAATCCACAGAGATTTGTTTAAGACCCTGTGAAAATAATTACTTCTTATTAAAAACACGGAAGAGGTTTGGCTGCTGGGCAGAGAGGCGGGGAGGGAGCTGAAATTCTCTAATAGGGTGAGGATTCAATAAAATGTTATCTCAAACTAACGGGCTCTGGCAACGTTTCTTTTCTGTCTGCAAATTCTGTCTGTGGCGTTACTGCAATTAGGCCAAATCGATGTCCTCGGCAATAATGGTCATGATGGTACAATGACAGATGGCAGGCCACTGGGACCCAGGGCGCTGTCTGGAAAGGAGCATGAATTTCAACTCTGTCTCCCTTTGTCTACTAAGGCCTCAGTAGTCTCGATTTTCCTTATTTTTCTCTCTCTTTCTTTTTTTAAACATATGCCACAATCGTCTAGGTCAGGGGTTGGCAAACTTTTTCTGGGTAGTGCCAGACAATAACTATTTTTGGCTTCACGGCCAGTCTCTGTTGTATCTGTTTTGACTCTGCTCTTGGGGAGTGAAAGCCCCCATAGACGAGGACAATTCATAAATGAATGAGCCTCCCTGTTTTTCAATAAAACTTTATTTACAAAAAGAGGCCAAAGGCCAATTTGCCCTGAAGTCTGTAGTTGCCAATTCCTGGTACAAAGTCATTCTTATGGAAAGTATCGAATATACAGAAATACAGCTTTTCCATGGAGTTAAAAACCTCTTTTACTTATCTTAAAAACTAAAGTTATTGGATTATGACTATAGGTGAGCACATAAGATCTTACACAAAGGGCTAAAAAATGTTCTCTTTTGCATTGTGTAGTGGAAGATTAGAAAGCTTTCTAGGTATATTTATTTGTGTCGCTGCTAACTTTTGCCACCATCGTAAACATTTTAAATGTCCCCTGGTAATTTCTGGCTGTCTTGCATATGATATTATCAATTACCAGTATTTTTGATTCGGTCCCCAATCCCAATCCTGTTTTCATCACAGTAAACCCTGATGACATCTTAATTTGGGAAATATTTAGAGTTTTTATGGGACCTTCACAGATATGAATGAGAGTTTTGCTACAGTGCAACATTTTTGTTGTTTTAACTTGAGAAACAGTTAATGTATACTAGGTTTACTCTTTTCTGACATGTCTGTTTTTCATACACTTGAAATGAGAATGGAAATTAAAAATCCTAGTCAAGCTGACATTGAATTTTACCATCTCGTACTATTGGCTTATTATCTCTGACTTACTATTCTTATATGTAATAAGATTGTGGATAATAAATTATTTTTTGATAAAGCAGAAATGAGTTTTCTATGGAAAGTGCTGAAAAAGTTCTTTGCATGCAGTATGTTAAATAAATAGCCACTAATATATTCAATTAGCTAAAGAAAGATCGACATATTATCAGGTGACAGTGTCATGTGACCTCATCCTGTTCTGTGATTAGAAAGTTTAAAAGTAAGAAATTTGTGTCATCATGCCCCAATAGAATCTAATTAAATAGAACTCCTATCTCTATCAATTAGAAGCACACTTAGAGATATGAATTAGGCACATCACTGAACTTCTGAATTCTTGATATTAGGTCATCCACAATGGTCACTCTATTCATTGGAAAAGATGTTACAAGCCTGCCTTTGATTGACATGTCAATTACTTCCCAAAGTCACCTGCAAATAAACAGTTACTGACTTATTATGAACACTCTCATGGGTTTATTCTCAACCTCCTCCCCACCCTCATCCCTGAAATAAACAGGGGCAGGTGACTTTCTCAGCATCTTGTGTGAATCACTACGTATTCTTTTCACTGGAGGGGACAAGGGACAAGGACAGTTTGGGTTCAAGGCTGCACAGTGGCTGTCTGTACCACGGAGCGTCCCATTCACAATGTTGACAAGGAATTTCCTCTAGGATTACTGGTTGCTTTGTCCTAAGGCACAGCAGTTTACCTTCCTTGGCATTTCTGTTTTGTTGGTAATTTTGAGCTGGAGAGTCTTGAAACCATTTGACTTGTGGAAGAAAATTACTTGGAGCACTATGAAAATAGCACTGAGACCATGTGGTTTTTAAACTCTTTTGCACTGTACTCTGCTTCCCAATTATTTCCAGCTGTGTCTGGCCACTAAGTGTACCTTCACAACCTGACTCTTTTTTTTTAAATAGTTGTGAAGTGCCATGATTCGTTTATTTGTTCAAGGGAATGTCGAATGTCGAGTAGAGGTGGATTCAGCTCTCCATAGAGCTCTCACCTCTCTTTCTGCTGGAACTTCAGGCCTCCCTGTTTTTCCTGATCTTATATTTCTGACAAGTGTAGGAAGCAAAAAAATCAGATGATCAATAATTTTTCCTCCTCTCATTTACTCTTTGCAAATATAGATGGCAATGAAATTTCACTTATGCTCCCTATGAAAGAAAGATCCATTGAAAAAACTAGAAATGTATAGTTAAATGAGCAGTTAAACCACCTGTTGGGATCATCCCTCTTTCAAGCCATTAACAGCACCAAATTGCCAATGAGTCTTATAGTGGATGGACTGCCTGCCTGGCCTACTTAACGTCAATTCCTTAGTTAGTAATTTGTGTTGTTGGCCATTCTATTTTCTTTAAAGTAGTCTAAAACTTAGACATCTAACTTATTTTACAGTCTTTGCACCACTCAGCAATTCAATGCTGAATTGCCCAAGCATAACCTTCGCTCATTCAAATTCTGGTAGAGGTACCCTTCAGCACATGGATGGCATGTATAAGGATCAAGAATACCGCTTGGTTACCTATTCCCAGGGCAGATGCCGAAAATATTAAATGACCAGTACAGACAGAGCAACAACCAATCAGAAACAGATGCCCTGTCCAATCACAATGGGCACCAGCCCTAAGCACAGGCACAGCCTACAGGTGCTGACCAGCTGGCATCAGCCTCCCCTGCTCCCAGGGGAGGCCTGCAGCCGCTTCCAGACCCAGGAGGTTAGCAAGGGACAGAGAACATGTAATACTGTACTTTTGCTGTGACTTGACTTTGTCAACATTTCTTTATACTTCATTGAGTCCTGTTTTAACTAACAATCTGAAGGCATTCCCATAAAAACAAGGCTCTTTGTTAGTCTCCTAATTCTAAGAAGAATTTGAGTCAGAACTTGATGCTGTAATCTTCTGAAGGGAAAAACTCCCTGCCCCCAACAAGAAAGAGGCGCAAATGTTAAAATAATTAACTTTACCTGGATTTAGGTCTTCCATGCAATTTCATTGCTTTGTTTAAAATTGGTTTCAAAAACAACAAAAATATATCAAAACTTATATTCATAAATTCACTCCAGAGAGAACTGCGAATCACTTCTAAATTCGCTCTGCTTCTGCTTCCCTCCATTAGTGAAAATAATGAAAGTCTATCCAAATTTTTTTAAAAAGGCCCCACAGTAAGTACGTGAGTACATACGCGCACGGTATTTATTTTTATACACATGTGAGTGAAACCTACACATAATTCTGTATGTTATTTCTCTAAATTTAGCTCCAGTTCTACCAGAAAATTCTATATGGTGCAGAAAATGCCATTCATCGCTGATGATAAGTTTAGTAACCAAAGTTGGCAGAATATTAATAGATGCGAGAGGTCATTGCTCTCCTGCAACCACTAAAAACATGGTCTCTGTTATAAACATTGGAACAAGGTTTAAATTTGGTTAGATTATTTATAAAATGAGAACTTTCCAGACATTCCTCTCTGACATCCTCAGAGAATGGTCATCTCTTCCATCCTCTGTATTCTTGGAGACGTATAAGGTGCTTCCAGCATGTGTCTTCAGTGCCGCATATGCTGGGAAAGCGTAAGCGAAACTTCTTTTGCGTCAGGCGTCCCACAAGCCCATGCATTCCACAAATCATAGTAAAACAGCCCATCCATTCATTCTTTTGCTTATTTATCCCACGAAATTGTATTGAGTGTCTGCACTGTGCCAGAGAATACTGATGCAATTTTGATAAGTACAACCGCATCCTGTCTTCTAGATGCACATACTTCCAGGCAAAGGCAAAACAAGTATACATAAAAAACAAATATCCATTGCAACGTAGAGGCTACCATTCCAATAAGGACCAGATGCTGTTCAAATGCAATGGAAGAAGAGCTAAGGGTTTTAGGGTCTATCCAAAGTCATTGTCCCCTGAAGGTTCTTGAGGAGGTCATTCAGAGGCAGCAAAAATAGCAAAGCCATTAGGTAAGTGAGAACCTATCACCTAACTCCAGTTGACATAATATCATTTCTATGATACTTTAAAAATAAAGCTTCTCTAAAGTAGCTGGATACATAAAGAAGAATAGGATCCAATTTGCAAATGGAGTCCAGGGATACATTATTTCCTTACATGGGGAAACCGTTCATTAGGGTTAAGCCAACGAGCCTGTAGAGCATCGGGCGGTGAGGCAGGGCCTGAGCAGACCAGTGAAGTCCAGGGATTGTGTCCTTGGCTTATGTGCCTTCCGATACCCCCTTTCAGTTTCTTTCGCCCTCCTAATTTCTTGAGGCCTCTATCTCTTTTTAACTTCCATCTTCATCTTATACACAAAGATGCAAATTCAACTTGTCCAGTTATCTTTCCTTTATATTTCATTTGCATGAAAATATGCTCCAGTGAGACTCAGCGTGTACCATTTCAGTATGTTCATGAGAATCTGATGACAGGGAGATGCATTTCTAATCCTGAAAGATGTAAGAGAATGAATTGCTATGATAGTTTACATATAAGGGCATGTGTTGACACACACAAACACACAAATAAATGAACCGCCCTGATATACGTTCTGTATGCGTAGTATATAACGCACCCATATCTGTGACTGACAATAATTAAAGATTCCTTTTTCCGTTTCTCAACTCTCAGAAATTACATCGTGAAAAGTGATTTGAAAGTGATTGTGTTTTTCATGTAGAACGAGTCCATTTATTCCATTCTATTTCAGAGCTCCCGACTGTTTAAAAGAAAATTAAACACAGCAAAAATGTCTGTCAAATACTCCAGAGGGGCCTCCAATTCTTTTCTCTGTGGGTCATGCTGCACAATTTCAGCGAGCACTTTTGAGAAAATGGGTGGAGCGGAGGCTTTGAACTCAGTGGAAGACAGACACAAAATGTCTCAAGCACTCTAATTGTTTTTCTGGGAAATTTAGTAATTATAGAGAAGTTCTGTTTATTTTAATGGCTTCTTATCACCACATGCAACTCACTTAATGACCACATTTTCTCCAGGGACCCTCATGACATCATCGAGTAGCCCCAGTGCTTCCTGAAACTTTAAAATTCTGTCACAGCCAATTTTCAGGATTGCAGAGCATTGTGGGATTTCTGGGGAAGTCTCACAAAGCTCTCTTACATACGTACACACACACATAACAATGTAGAGAGTTTAAAGCATATCATTCACAATATAAAAATAAGGCATATATTTATTTACAGTTAGCAGTGCAGCGGGGTAAAGGCTGGGCTCGTTTTAAATCAATGTAGTATCTGGAGAGCCAGAGGGGTTGCTTCTCTAAAGCAGCTGGTCTGGATAAGGAACTTGCTCATAGAAAAACCAAAGTAAGACAAGTGAACAAACAAGCCAAAAACCAAAAGCAAACTTGGAAAAGCAGACAACACCTGATTGGTGGTTACCAGAGGGGGAAGGGGTGGGGAAAGGGCTGATGGGTGAAGGAGGTCAATTATATGGTGACGAATAGAAATCAGACTTTTGGTGGTGAGCGCAATATAAGAGATACAGATGTCGAATTATAATGTTGCACACCTGAAACTTATATAATGTTATAAACCAACATTACCTCAATTATATTAATTAATTTAACAGAAGAAATTCTACCAGCCAGACACCAGGCAAACGTTTGGAGTGCAACAAGATTCTAGTGTGAATGAATGACCAGTGGAGGAGAGAGTGAATAAACAAGGAACTGAATATGTGAATGAAGGCTTGACTGAGTGACTGTTGATTTATCAGATGGTGGGGAGTGGGAAAGATATACAAATCATAAGAACGGCCCTGCTGGAGGACTTCTCTGAAATAATGGTTTATCATGTTTCTCTGGAGGCCGTTCCATTTTTACCTATTATTTCTCCATTCCAAGTTTTATCCCAACAGCATGATATCCTTAACGATGGATTTTTAGCACTTCCATCGATGGATTAGAGAGATTTGGAGGCAGGTATTGGGAATAGAGAAATGTTTTACTGCAATTAAATCATACGACACATTTGGCCACGTATTCCTCAACTTTGAAAGGATAACCCGAGATTCTCTTGAAGCAGATGAGAACTCCTCTGTGGGAAACAGAAATAATTCCGTTTCGATCCGGTTCCCGATTTCCCTGTGGCTTTTCATTGGCCTTTCCCTTCCGTTCCTGCAGGCCTGCCAAGGGGCACTTTTCAGAAAACCAGGAGATCATCAGCCCATCCTCAAGCAGCCCAGGCTGGGGGCTGGGCAGAGAGGTCATTTTAGGTGGTGGCTTGGGAACTCTGACCCCAGGCACAACAGAGCGCACAGCGTTAGTGATTTTCTCATTTCCACCGAAAGCAGCGGCCGGCTTGCGACGGGAATATCAAGTGTTACCACGGGCTGCCGCAGCTGCGAGCCATTATTTCCAGTGGCAGTGGAAACGCATTGAGCGATCTCCTGGGAGATTGTGCAAAATGCTGTGGTGGGTTTAATATTAACCCTTGCCACCGCTGTAGCTAAGACTTCCGGCGAAGACCGAATTTTACTGGTCAGCTGCTGCCAAGTTTTAGAAAAAAACAGACTCCATCCCACGCAAGCTGGAGTTCGAGATGGAAAACCCGTGCTTTCTTGGAAGCCCTTTGTCTCCACTTGACAGTTTCACACCCCACAATGTCTGTTTCATAGCGGGCTCGAGAGCTTTCGAGGAGGGGAAGGGCTGTGATGAGGAATGCAACCAAGTGCCTTTTTCTTTTATAGTTTAATATGTGCCTTAAAAAAACTATATTACATTACCAGGCACACTTACATTTTATGTCTACGGCTATTTTTTGACCCTGACTTAATTTGAAACGTCTTTATTATTCGGTTGCACTTATTGTTTAGGGAAATTTGCACTTGTAGTCTCCTGTGTACTGTTTTCTCTTTGAGACAGATTTCAAGTGAATTCTAAAGTCCTGAAAAACACACAAATGACAAATGCAAGATGTAATCTGTTCAGACTGGTCACATGTGTACGTAATTTCAGGCTTTGATGCCTTTATAGTAATTCTACAAATTTGGGTGCCCGTTCACCATGTTGATTAAAGGCCACAGAGTTCCATTTTGACATGATTTCTACAATTAAATAGCTGCAATTAATTAGTAAACATAGTCATGTGATCTGAAAAGCCAGCTGAAAGCAGGGTTCCTCAACACTGACACTATGGCATTCAGGGCTGGATAGTCTGTGTTATACGGGGGCTGTCCTGGTCACTGTCCTCACGATGTCTCACAGCAGCCTTGGCCAGCAGCACCCCTGTCCCCAGCTGTGACAACCAGAAACGTCTCCAGACCTTGTCAGTGTCACTGGGGAACGAAACCACCCCTGGCTGAGAACCACTGGTTTAGAAAAGAGTGGTTCAGATGGAAAGAGCATAAACACACTTCTTTCAAAAACCTGTAAACCATGTCCTTATCGTCTAGGACATTTCATCCTTGGGACCCAAATCCCTGATGGCAGATCCTTCGCCGTTCTGGTTGCTGCGCAGTCTTCACTCACTTTTTGCTCTGCCCTTTGGTGGACTTCAAAGAGCAGCGTCCTGAGCCCTTTTCTTTACCTACTGACTGTTGAAATCTTCAGGTGGTTCCCAGCTTGGCTTTTCATTTTCACTTAAGAATTAAAGCCTTCAACACTATAACTTCAGCTCCCAGCTGCAGGCTGACTCTATCTCAGGCTCCCGCCCTCCCTTGCGTGCTGCCATCCAGGGAAGCCCCAGGTGGGAGCAGATGGAGAGCATGGACGCCCCAGGAGTCACCCGTGAGCTGCCACCCTTGATCGGGGGTCAGACGCAGAAAGAGACCATTACACGCAGCTGGTAGTCCCCGCTATCAGCAGCGAGGGGGCCGGTCCCTGCCACAGACAATCCGAAAAGCATTCTCATACACCAAAGGATTCTTTTCTTTGGAGAAAACTCAGCTTTGTTCCATTCCACTGTTAGGCTCTAAACACAGATTGCCCTTCAAGCCCAAGTTCCTCCAACGAGCCCTATTTCCACCCAGTTTTAAACTTCGATTGCTCTGGGAATAGAGTTCCTCCAAACTGCTTTCTGAAAGATCCTGTATTCCCACAAGAACATAACATTGTTAAACAGCAATTTCAGCTGAAAGTTAACAAGGTTTTAAGGTAGTTAAAAAACTGTGAAAGCCTGATTCCCAGTGTGAAACACAAAACCTGTGAAATTCAAATATGCGGGAGCGCTTTCATTTTCTCAGAGCTATGATGAGGGCTGAAAATGTTTCTTTGTTTAAAAAAAATCCACAGGCCAGAGTGCAAAGAAATGTAGGATTCTTAAAGTTGCTATTTATTTTTCCTTTCACTAATTATGAGCTGAAAATAGTTCCATGCATAATACGAGTAAGTGATTTCATTTGTATAATACAGGTAGGTGATTTCTCTTTGTATTCTGTCTCTTTGTATTAACATGTAAGTTTATGTGTGTATATATATTATACTTATATACGATCTACTTTATATTAAATAGAGTTGATAAAATCACTTAAACATATAAAAAAACTTCAGTAGGTTAAAGGAACATGTTACCACGTGGTGGTAGAAGAGTGTTTGTGTACGCATCAGAAAACAAGATTCAGTCTTAGCTCACTGTGGGACTATGGTCTAATAACTTTATCAATGTTTCAGGAATTCTAAGTTTTCTCCTATGTAATGTTAGAATGCCAATACCCTAATATTCTCTACCCACTCCAAAAATCCTAAAAGGCTTTTTTTAAAAATGTGATGTATAGAAAATATATAGAAATACATATTTATATAGATATGGACCTAGATGAACTAGGTACTAAAACATTTTTAAGGGCAGCTACTATTTGAAATGAATTCTGTATTCTGTGTACAATGTATGTGATGTTAAATACACAGTTATTTTATAACCATACAGAAGTTCCATACCCATGTGACAAAATGAATCAACATTCAACTGTTTGAAAACTAGGATTTCTAGGGCACGAGGTGGGTCAGAAACAGAGTTTTTCCCCAAAACAAAACTTTACTTCAATATTAGCTTCCCCCAACTTCATAAGATTTTTAGGTATTTTGTACCTAGCATTCAAATTTAATTACTGAAAGTATGATTCTGAATGATATAATGAAATACCTAATTTATCTTTTGAGTTTTGTACTGTAGCTGAAAATATGTGCAAATACTTTGGGGTACGTGAATATTGATTAAAATAATATTTATTTTGTCTCACCTTAACAAAAGGATCAAGAGAATTTTATTATACACAAAAGCATTCATCTGTAACAAATAGTTATATAAAGTGATAGTTGTAAATTTTCTTTATTAGTGTTATTAAAAAATAGTTATCAAAATATTTATCTCATCTCTTAAGACATCGTCAATACTCTTTGTCTTTTATGACTTCTTTATTGCAGTGACTTTTTACCTAGACTTGTGATGAGTCTAATTGAAAAGATCCAACTTTCAAATCAAAAGACTTGGAATTGCTAACATAGAATCCTTGGACGTTGGAGTCAGTTTTCAATGACTAGACTATCAAAGGGTCAGATAAATCATTGACCTACAAGGAAAAGTAAAAGAATTATAGTAAGTCTGTATAATATGATAGTTCATAGCCATTTACAATTATATAGTAATAACTCAAAGATGTGAGAAAGTCTTCAAAGCATAAAGTTAAGTAAAACAGGCAAATTACAAAATGCTATGGCTGATGTCATCTACTGTTAAGTATATTTATATATATATACACACATACACAAAGTATATATTGTGATATGTGTAAATATATATCAACATACATGAAATGTATGACTGTTTCATGTGCACATATTTGAAAAAGAAAGGAAAATGATCCGTCTGATGGTCTATCTCTGGAAGGTAGAAGTGTCAGTCATTTTAAATTGGTATCTGCATTTTATAAATATGTGAAATATTGTTTATTATTTTATAATTAGGAAACAAATAGATGTTTTTGCGGTAATATTAAAATTATTAAGAGAATAAAACTTAAATAGACAATAAGAAAGTTCAAATTTGAGGTATTAGTTCTAGAAGAGATTGAAATGTGAAGGTAATAGGTTATTTCCACCTCCAAGTGTGTTTTCAACAGTGTAAAGTAAAAACTCAATTTGAAAACAAATTTAGAAAGGGCACTAGAAAAGCATTCTGAGAGATGATGGGAATAAAGAAGAGAATGTGTTTAAATGCTTCTTAAAATCAGATTTTTTTGGTATATAACAGTTTTTAAAAGAGTCTAATTCAGCTTTACTTGTAATAGATGTTTAAATCCTGACAAAAAAGCTTTTGTTTTCATCTAGAATAGACACATTTTATTCAGCTATCAAGGACTTTAAGGCATTGGGAAAATCAGACATGAAAAAATACTTCCTTCTCTATTTAGACGACTAAAACATTCAAATTGTTGCATGTATTTTATTGGCAAAAATAGTTATAGCTTTTCTGACTTTTAAAGTTGTTTTAAAAATTATACAAGGAAATGCAAATTTTCATTAAAGAATATTATGATTAAAAAACAGCCTGATGACATTTCTTTGTGCTACCGAGATAATGAACATAAATGGTCTCATTTGAAAGGCTTCTGTTTGCTAACTAGTTATTTGTGTAAGTGTAATTTTTATAAGATTAATGTTTAGGGGTTCAGTCACAGACTCTACTGTACTATTGCCCTTACAGTCTCTGATTAAAAAAAAATTACTAATGAGTCCAAAAAGTCGAGGAGGGAGGTGGGGCTGTATATGGTGTCAATACAGTTTAATTAAGTGCAATAATTCCCCTTTTCCTGAGGTAGCTGTGTTAAGACAGATTTCTCTTCAGAGATTTGCCTTCTGAGGATCGTTTTTTCAACACAGGCATCAAATGAACCTGTGGAATTCCACTGCCCTCTGTTGGAATACTGTGAAAGTTCCGACGGCCCCCCATCTTAAAAGGCCAGAAATTTGGGGTTCCTTTTCTCTTAGTTTTGGTTATCTTCAGCTCTTAATATGAATCTTTTGAGGATAAGATAATTTGAAAAAGCTTGAAGTTCAGGAGAGGCCACTTAACTCCCTAACAGGCAAACTGCACTCAAAAACATTTATTTCTATGTTGAAAACAAGCTTGGGCATTCTAACCATCATTTTCTTCTGTAAGTAATTTTTATAAAAGTTTTTGCCTACTAAGACTGAATGAAAGTCCTCTTAAAACATGTCTTTGAAATCCAGCAATGGCATACTGTTCTTCCCTCTAAGAACCAGACAGAAAATACAATGTAGGAAAACTAATGATAATAGCACAGTATTATTATATTTTAATTTTAGCGATCATATAGATGAGACTCTTTTAAAAATTAAAATGCACTAAAATCTGTGATTCGTTTTTGAAAGGCTTTTCCTGGATGAAATTTCCCCACACTGACCCCTGTTTCAGTGAGGAACGCTGGAGAGGGATGCCTTTGATCTGGGGCGCAGATGGGGAGCTGCACGCTCCTCGCACAAATCCTCCACAAATATACAATCACAAGTGACCTGAACAGTCACCTCAGGGATGAGGGGAGAAGTGGCCAGAGGTGGACTCAGAAGGGCTCAAAGCTATCTGGCTGCAGGCATTGTTACTGATTGGATGTCAGTTTTTAATTCGTTGGGTAGTGCTTTTCAGCTGAAATTTGAAAATCTCTCCTCCCCTTTCAACATCTGGTTTAGCAATTCTTTGAGAGACAAAACAGCCCTTTCTCTCTCATCCCATCTATTACAATGTACATAGGTCCTGAGACAGAAATGAATGACCATGTCAAAAATGAATAGTTCTATGGCAGTATTCTGCTAGAAATAAGTTCTAATGCCCCAAACCAAAATATTACAGTAGGACAATCTTCAACAGTGCAACTGATGGGAAATTAGCTTGGTTTCCTATTATATCCTAGGTAGCCATTTGTTACATCAAAATACATGAAAATTTAATGTATTTCTTTATTTAAAGAATAAAATAATTTAGCTCCCCATATTTGAATCTGTCATGACTGCTAAGTATCTTAATTTACAATAGATCATCTTAAACAGTTATTCAATAAAGTGTATCCAAATTGTACTTACTATGTTTAATATACAAAGAGACCTGAGCTTGTATTTATTCATAATACTTAAATGTTGTGATATAAGGGGAAGCAGTATGATGACATTTGAATTTTACCAAAAAGAATTCTTTAAAAGTTTAGTCATCATAGGTCTCTTTCATCAGTGCAAAATATTCTAAAATATGAAACACTTTCAATAATATGAAATCTCTGTCTGAAGAACCAATTTTATATCTGTATTTTTTGGGGGTGGGGGGAGTGGTCTTCCATTCAACTAAAATGCAACAAAGCAGAACAAATTGAGATTAGCAAAAATAGATTTATGTCTGTAAGTTTTTAGTTACCTACCACACGATCAGTGTGCACTCATACCTCTTGCATTAACCAAGGCTGATATAGCTGAAGTCATACATGAGAATAATTGACATGCCCTATATAAGTATCATCCCTGTTAGAGGAAAGACAGACCAATGTCTTTAGTTTTAAAAAAAGACAAAAACCTAAGTTGTGAATTATAATGTAGAGTACTCTGTGTCTCTACTAGCTTCAGGGTTGCATAAACGGGTATATAGGTAATGATGTCAAAATGTGGATTGAGACGGTGTCAATAATTTTATACAAGTTGTAAAAATGTACGTATAACTTTGTAAAAGTATTCATTATTACACAGACTAATGATTACTCTACAGGTGATAAAACTGGCTTAAATACAAAAGTGTTACTGTTGAAAAATGCGTGAGGTCGGAATTCATGAATATTCTAAAAATCTCTTTACACAGATGTGATATTTATTGAATCGTCTTTGTTTAAAATCGAACTTACTACCACCTGTAGTTAAAATACAGTATGTGGTGACTGTTCTAAGACAGAATGCGAGAAAGTGAGTTAATAAAAGGTTTGCAAGATCTCTTGTAGTTACTAAAGAGAAAAGAAAGAGTCGGATATTTTTATAACCTAGTTGTCTTTGGACAAGGGGAGTCTCCACATATAATACAGTTGTTCTCTTACAGCTCTGCCACTGGAGTTCACTGGGCTGGGGTGGAGAAGAGAAGCCTGCATTTCTGACCTCTTACCACCTATTAGTGCTACACTTTATGTAACAGTGAATTCGTGGGGAATTTTGATCAAGCTTCAGCTCAGAGAACTAGATCAGAACATGAGTCTTACCTTCTCCCCTCACCCTCTTATTCTCCTATTCTACAAGTTTGTATAAACTGTATCCTACTGCTATGAACCGCATCATATGTGCTGAAGGCATTTAGTATAAACTCATCCACGACGGTGCTTATCTATTCCTTTTAGGCATTTTGGGGTATAAAAATACAGAGTGGCACAGACTTCTGCAGAAACGGAAACATTTCTGTTGGACTACTCAGGCATGAAGGCCATGCTGCTAGAGCTGATCTGGGTCATTTTCTTCTTGCCCTCTTGATTCTTCTTTGTCTTGTGTGAGCACATCCATTACTGGTATCACGACAACGCTTCGATTATTTAGGTCCATGCTGTTCCCATTTAAATTATAACCAAACTAGACAATGAACAAATAATACTAAAAAATGTCTTCCTTCATCTAAGCCAAGACAGATGATTAGTTTTCTGAAGGAACTTTATGAAACACAATTCTTTGGCTTTACTATGTTCCAGATATTTCATTTGGGCCTTCATAAACGCCATCTTCTGTGATCGTGTCAATAGTTCTCTAAGTCATTATCATTATTTCCATTTCACACACGAGGAAACTGAGGTTCGGATAGAGGAATTGACTTTCCAGGGACAATACAGTCACTTTCATACAAAGATGTTTTCCACTGCAGCCTTCTCACTACATTCTCTTCCTCTATTTTTCCAATTTCCCACCAAAATCTCTTCTCCCCTCCCCATCAAAAAAAATGAATCATTTTATTAAGCAACATTTTAGACCTTTAGAGAACTAATGTATCTCTTAGATAAGAAATATAAACTTAGTAGGCAAAGAGTGAATTCTTGTAAGTAGGATTCTGAGAATGAATTTCTGTCAGGCCAGGATAACGATAGTGCCTTCCAACTTCATGCCTTCACTCAGTCCTCTGTACTTGCACCAATGTCTCTAGACTATAAACAAGTTATCCTGAGTCTTGCTATCTTTGCTGACCCATGACAAGTCTACTGTTCAGCTTCACAAGCCCTTACATGTCACCATATACACCCACATCAGTCCTGGATACTGCATGCAAATGAGCTATGCTCACTACCCCAATTTTTATGAGCTGCATTTAATGACTAACTCTTTTTGCTAGCTTTTGCTAGAGCCCTGGTGGGGTGGGGTTGTGGATACAGAAATCTGGTGGGAGGCATGATCTTAAACCTGTTGGTTTGGAAGCAATTCTTTAGTTTCCTGTTTCTAGGACAGCCTCTATGTTCTTTTGTCCTACATGCTAAGTTTCTGTTTCCTGTCTGAGAGATAACACATTCTCCATTCAACTGTAGAACAGAGGTGACTTGGGTTTATTCAATGATCAAGTGTCTTTGTTCCAAACCCACCTACTACTGCCTTCAGTCTTTTGATAGCCTTCTTCTGACACAGGGATAAAGGACAATGCTTTCCCATGGGTTTGTGATTTATACCCACATGATACATACTATTTAAATAAGTAAGCCCTGGCTGGTGTGGCTCAGTGGATTGAGCACCAACTTGCAAACCAAAACGTCACAGGTTCAATTCATAGTCAGGGCACATGCCTGGGTTATGGGCCAGGTCCCTGATAGGGGGTGTGTGAAAGGCAACTGATTGGTGCATCTCTCACGTGTGCATAAATATTCCTCTCCCTCCTTTTCCCTCCCTTCCCATCTCTCTATAATATATCAATAAAATATTTTTAAAAATAATTAAAAGTACATAACATGTCATTGTAATTACCCACAGTAGCAGGCTATCATTTTTGCAAACTTTAAAGTAATTTTTAAACTAGCTGACATTAGAAGGTATAGGCAACTCTCGTTTGTGGAGTCTGATTTCAAATGACAAATTTATTCAAATTTGCAAGAGTGAACTATACTCCTGATATTTTTACCTTCATCTTTTTACACAGGACATATTGAAGACCATTTAAAGATGTTTTAACTTAATTTTCTGATTTTTAAATATCTTCTTACTTGACAGTGTCTCAAAAGTGCATATAACTTAACAATGCATTTTGTCATTTATAAAGACTTAATTGTTTAGAGTTCATTTGTTCTAAGTTTCATTCTTCACAACACAAGGGATTCAAAGTTACTTTTTAAAAAATACGCAGCAGTTTTTTTATTGCCCTCTTGCTTACATTAAACACTATGATTCCATAAAAAGAAGATAAAATCAACATTAAAAACACATAATTGAGGTTCATACTTGAGGCAAAAAAAGGTATAAATATTAGTAAAACACACACATACACACACACACACATATAATAGACTTCATCAGGCAAATATATCATATTGTGTACCAATGTTACCGAGTCCCAGTTCACAAGTAGGACAAGAAACCAAGCATGGAGATAAGAGTAGAATAATCTACCCATCCTTGCACAGAGGAGATACTATTACTTTCAGAAAATAATTCTTATTTTATGGACAACTTCTATTCTACCATTGGTACCTCAGTAGCAGCATACGTGTGGACAAGACATAGAAACTTGTAATAAATACAAAAAACATTGAGATGTTCTTATGAACTCAGGGAAATTAGCAAGACTGTCAGCTAAGAGGAGCTGGATAAAAGATGGCCAACCTAGTTCTCCAAGATTGCTAAACATGCTGTAGTATTTACTAGAGAGATCTTTCAAATAGGGGAATCTCATTTTCTAAATGGTTTCCATGGTTTTATTTAGTTTTGCATTTTCTCACCACATGGGTTAAATTATCTGAAAGGAGAGTAAATGAAGATGGTAACAACCCAATAATCTTCTTCAGTGAAGAGCATTGACAATTCAGAAACCATCTAAGTTTAATTTCTTTCTCATTAGAAGCAGGAGAGCAGAGAGACGGGGATTGGGGGCTGACTTAGGAACGCTGCAGCTCCTTCTTAAACATCGTGGTATTTTTCTTGAAACAGAAGGTAGTAATCAATGAGAAGTTATTCAATGTGGTTCAGCTCATATAATACTTTCCTGGTGTTAGTCTAACCACTATTGCTTTGCACCTTTTTTTTTAAAACCTTAGTAGACTCTTTAAGGTCACATCTGTTAGGGCACATAATGGTTTTTAATCACACTTTTCTAAATGACTAGAACACAAGTATGTGAGGGGAGCAGCACTTAAACCGAAGCCTGATCCCTGTTGTAGGATATTTGGGTGGTGATTTTCTGGAGGGTTGAATGCAAAATGGCAGAGACCTCTGCTGAACCCATGCCAGTTGACATACAGCTGAGCAATCACGTGCAGGCAGACTGCACTCTGAATAAGTCTCCTTTCCCAGAGGAGGATCATGGAGAAATCACAGCCAATTCCAGGCAAGCAAGGAAGGCTGGAATAATATATTATCTTTACAGACCCTTGTCTTCAATTCCAAACACATCTAATGCACCTTAAATCCACATCAGATCAGTTTCAACCAAATTATAATAAGTATTCACAGCACAGTGGGGCTTTTTTTTTTCTTCCAAATTTGAATTAGGTGCTAAGAACAATTTTTTCTTCTTTTCAACTGATATGTAACCAGAGTCATTGATGATGTGCTACTGACTTTTGCTGCGTACCTTGGAACAAAATCACATATTGTTTGATCTACTTATCTGCTACAGGTACACTTATATCTCAGCCTATCACATCTACTGTCAGTTGTCACTTAAGGTCTAGGGACAGACATAAACGTGAAACCAGTCTTGATGTAGAAATCGATTTTATTCACAAATAATACTGTTCTAGGAAGGGAGGAAAGAGCAGCGACGCACACCGAGGGCCCTGTTCTCATGGAGCTTCTAATCTAACTGTATCCATGGGAGCTGAAAATAAAAAGAGGCTAGGTAATTTGGGTCGGCGGCAAATGTGACAGGGAAAGTGACAGAGAGAGGTGACAGGGAGAGACTGCAGGAGGCCCCTTGTGTTTATCTTCAGGGAAGCTATTTTGAAGAGACATTTGGCCTGATTTCTGGATGACAAGAAAAAGTCAACTTCGAGAAAACTTGAGGACAAAAATAAAAACCAAAGCTTTAGGGCAGACACAAGCACACTGAGATACAGACATAACATAACATATAATATATATACTTATGTTTCATTTTATTACTTGTTAAAGAAACAACTAAGATAATTTGCTATAGTATTCTCTTAAATCCAATGCACACATTCAAAATCAGTCAGGATTATGTTTTTCAGGAAATATATACATATATAAATTTTTTCCCACAGTGCCAAGATGTATGGCTATCGCAAGATTCTGTTCCCACTAATATGTACTCTCCACTTGCACTTTCAGCAGACAGTAAGCAGAGGAAATAAAGAAGACGAGGCATAAACAGATGCTTTGCCCAAACTCCTAGTTAACAGATTGCCATGATGGGAATTTTGATTGTTAATTTAAATCCTATTATATCTAGCATGATAGATATCCCAGTTACCTAACAGAGTAAAGGATTTACTCTGTTGTTTCAAACAATCCCGTAAGAATGCTTATGTAAAAAGTAGTTCTGTTCCCAAGAAATAGTAAGTTACCAAACCAGAAAATGCATTAACTCCTGTTAATTATCACCCAAGAACTCATTTTTTGAAGGCTTACCTCATTTTAATAACCTTGTGAGCATTAGTAAAACCTCATTTATAGTCTTAAGACTTCTTTTCTTGAAGGCAAACACCTACCAGTGGGTGCTATCACAGTGTAATTGGTCTGAAATGTGAACAGTGATTCTGATTGCTGTCTTGAAGCCTCCTGCAAGATTCCTTGCTTTGGGTGGTGTTTGCTGCATCTGGGAGACCCCATACTGGCCACTGGCCTTAGTTACTGACCTACCTCTGCAGTGGGAAGTTCACAATCCTTTTTCTTAACTTCGAAGATGAAAATCACTAATAAATGGAAAAGATGGGTCAAAACCATCAGCTAGTAAGTGGTTCTGCTTTTGATTGGACACTGTGGGCTTGTTTGGGCATATTCAGAATAATCCAGGATTTCATTGACTACATGCAAGTATCTACAAGCATCTGATTTATAAATCTCTAAGAAAAGAAGAAATGGAATTAACTTATTTAAAAATGTGAACATATTTTTGAGATGAAACCACATTGCTTCTGAAATAGGAAATCAAAGGTTGGTCCATTTGAATGGTCAAGTGACAGGCAAAGGCAGCCAGGAGTTGGTGGCGGGATTTATTCCCGGAATCTTAGGGGTGTATTTTTCAACTGATATCCTTTAAACAACCTTTAATTTTTTCCGTGTTAAAATCTCTATTATAACAGGGAAAATTGAGGAAGACACTTATTAAAAAGAAGCAGCAGCACATATGGTATTATTTTTACAGCCATTCCGTGTGTTGATATAAAGTAATACATTTGAGTCAAACATCATCTGTGTGAGTAGTTAAAGTGAAAACCGATCTGACTTTGCACTGTGGAGCAACTGGCTGTCCAATTAGCAAAATGATTAGCCAGGCTAATATCAACAGACCCATTCCTGTGTCAATTTGACAGTTCCCTCAGATTTCAGCCTTTCCCTTAGGACATCTGACCACGATCCATGTATCCTTAAAGAAGTACCATTCATTGAATTTCTATCAGAGGCACGAGAGGGATTTTTTTTTTCCTACAACACAAGAATACTTCAACAGTTTTCCAAAAATTTGGAAAGTTTTGTTTTTAAAATGCATAATTAATTCAGCCCACCTTGAAATTATATTCTGGAATAGCTGTATAACCAAGGACGCTGAATGTGAAGCATGACTTGGGCTTATAGCTACGGTGAATAGGAATAGTTTCCATTTAAGCCGTTTAAGACTACTATTTAAATGGATCCCCCCTCACTTAAAACACTTAAACCCTGTAAATGCATTTTAAAATAAATACTTGCAAATCATGCCCTTATTGATGTGACTACCAAATGTGAATTTCTTGACAAGGTGATATTCTTGGTACTCAGCTTTTTCAATGCTGCTGAATGGCCCAGAGATCACAAAGTTGGATAAAACACACCTTTAATTTGACATTATGACTTCACTTAAAAAGTAGAATTAAGAACTTCATGTCAGAAAAAAAAGATGACTAAACCTTATTAATAGTACGACAAAATAGAACCAGAGACACGGAAATAAAGAACACCCTGACAGGGACCAGAGAGGCGGGGAGAGAGGATAACGAGGCAAAGAAGGGGAAGGGTCGAGTCAAGCAACGTGTATAAAAGGCCCGTAGACAAAGACAGCAGGATAGGGGAGCCGTGGGGAGGATTGAATGTGGGAGGCAGGGAGTGGGTAGGGCGGGGGGCGGTGATGGGAAAATGGGGACAACTGTAGCAGAAAATCAATACAAACTTTTTAAAAGAAAAAATATTACAACAGAAATTCTTAACCGGAGTCATTGGATAGGCCCAAGGAGCTGTATCAGGCTCTCTAATAATAGTGTGCAGCCATTGTGGGTGTGTCTGTGCATAACGTATGCATATATACATGTGTATTTTTCTGGGTTGAGAGATCATTCTACAGTTTTTCATCAAGTTCTCAAAATGGTCCTGAAAGTTTAATAACCCTGCTTTGAAGTGCTTCTTAGACCAAAGTCAGGTCTCGAAGGAGAGGGTGCTGGGTGTCTCCCATCTGACCCCAGAGATCCTCTATGTGCTCTTGCCCACACTGCTGTCGGGTCAGGGCAGTTGGCCTGTAGGGATAGCCTTAGTTGGCTGATTTTTGGATTCCTGGTAGGAATCACCAGTGGGGAACAATGGTAGGATATCAGAGGGAGAAAGGGAAGTTCATCCAGGTGTCTATTCCTCTGTCTCCAGCACGTGCTGGCTATAGCCTTCCACCTATGGTCACAGATCCTGTCAGGTGGCCCTGTTGTCACAGATCTCCCTCTTTCATCCTTACCCCTCCATTTCTTGGGATGACAACAAAACCGTCTTCTTACTAGCCACGGGGCACTACGTTATCCTTCGTGCTTCCTTAAGCCCCGCTCACATCGTTGTCAATAGTTACAGTGATTGTGCCATCCTTTCTTTCCACGATCTCAACTGATACGCAGGGAAACTAGTTTTAAGCTGCCCTCTCTTCTTTTGGTGAGATGGAAGGAATAGATAAGGAGAAAAATAATGTGACAGGCACGAAAGGATTACCATGTTAGAATAATAGGTCATTATCACTGCAGCCGGTGCGTGAAAGTAGATCCTCGCTGGGCAGAATTCATTCTCCAAGTGAAAAGTGAAACCAAAAAGATCAGTCAGTTTTCTCATGGCTACAGAAGGACATAAGTAAAATGACATTAGTAAAGCAAAAATGAACGTTAACCCCAAAGAGCATGACAAAGGATTTGCATATTCTACAAAATTAACTTCACATACTTTTACAATAATGGATTTAAGACATTGAATAATAATTACAAATGGGAAAATGTAGGTTACAGTGAAGCCATGAGGCAGTCCAACTCACTCCAACTCTAATCAATTCTGAGACATTATGAATTTCTTGTGAGTCTCATCATTGGATGCGATAAGAGATATATACAAACCCCTCTGTTTCCATGATCCTTAGCCATTACATAGGCCTGCTTCTAAGTATATCATAGTACGTCCACAGGAGAGAATATTTAGAAAACAGAAAGTTGAAGGAAAAAATAAGTATATCCTATGAGCATACTGCCTAGAGAGTCAACACTCTTAATTCTGTATCTATCTATACATATACACAATTCTGCATCTACCTATAAATTTGTGAATGAATCAATTTAGAAGTAAATAAATTTTCGACACACTACTTTTTGTATCTAACTTTTGTTAAATCTATGTGTGTATATGAGTTACATTTTATGTCTACTGCATTTCTTGTAAAGAGTACAGAATTCACTGGGGCATTTCAAAATTATATTTCAATATACAACCCACTCACATTTAAAAAATGTTGAAGAATCCTTTTATCAGGAGTCTTTACTCAATTATATTGGCAAAACTGTTATTCTGACTTGAAGGTTGTAGGCTACATACCGATGAGCATGACAGTGTTTCAAACTGATTTATTCTTCAGCAGTTCTTGGAGCTTGATAAATTAAGTAGACTATCTTTAATAAATAATTTTTATAAAAGTATTTCTAAAAAATCTTTTTAAAAAGCTTAAATAACAAGGATTGGGACAATTAGTTTGGAAAATTGACCTTGTTCAATGGGAATTCATTATCTTGAATCGATCACGACTATTTCCAGTGTCAATATGAATGTAATAGGCTACCGGTTTTCTTCCTAAGATTTTCTTAGGATGGAGATGTATTCAACCACTTTGATATCTTCACATCTTTATCAGTTAGCTTTTACTTTTAGAACAGTTCTATACCCTTGTTTTGTATTTATCGTATATTGTACTTAATGGACATCCTGCAAATAGGCATTGTGAAGTATTTTTACCATTTGAGCTATTACTTTTTTGTATTACATTTAGAAATTCTAAGTGTGCATTTTTATAACATTTTTCTCTGACCCTGAACTTGATTGTTTTATTCTACAAGATCTGCTCTCAAGGATATTTAAGCTCAAGCTAAATAAATAAGATTCACACTTTTTAAGATAAAAAAGACAAGAGTTATTAATCAAAACCATTCTGGTATAAATTCCATTTTTATCATATTGGACATCAGTTGTTCATTAGCTGATTTTGTATTAAGGATCTATATGCAAATACGTGAGATCACATAAAATTAGATATCCTATTAGATGTATCCAAGTCCTTTTTGAATAATATCTTCCCCTAAAGTAGTTTCATTTGCGCTAGGTCAGCAAGGATGACTCCATATGTCTTAGTTTTCTAAGACAGTGATCAAAATATGCTCTTAGACAATATGTAAAATAGAAATAGCCCATAATTCATACCCTGGGTCTTTATTTAGAAAGGAGCATGATATATTTTATTGTTAGGTAACAAAAATCTATACTGTTTAAAATGTCTGTAATCTGAGTTCTTTTTTCCCCCCCTAAAGTGACATTGACTGAAATCTCTCCATAAAGAGAATTAGGCTGTTGCTTCTAGTTCAAATGCATACCCTTCATTTCCTCTAATTTTATACAATGTAAATAAATACTCCATGGTGTTCAGAGGCTACTGGAACACTCTGAATACCTATCATGTGTTCTAAATAAGGCCCTCTTGAATAAAGAATTACCTTTGAGCTAGGAAAAGTAATAGTTGCTAAGCAGAAAGGTCAACAAGAGCAAGTGGGCTTTTTCCTGTATTTGTCTGTGAGAATAAACATGTGGAGGAAAATGTCCCTCTATAAAAGAACTTAAACAAAGCAAAAGTCTTCAGAAAATAGATTGCCATGGAAAGTTTATTTAAACTTAAGACTCCCGCGTGGAATTAGCCATGTTAGACTGAATTGAATTGAATGAATAATTCCACTCCAATATGGTCTATTTTCCTTTCATTTCTGTGAGTAATGTTTGGAATATTTGTGCCCCATAGAATATGAGACATTTCAACATCAGCAAATCGAGCACAAGAAATAAGACCCTAAAGAAACGGACCCACGGCTTCAGTGCTGATGAGACAGGTACAGCTCCATATCAGCGCAGAGGGCGAAGGATAATATCTGAGGTTAAAAAAAAAAGGATAAGCTTGCACATGTACAGCATTCATTAGAATTTTATAAATTCTCTAACTTAAAATTTATAGGTCAAAATTTGTTTCTGTACAGAACATTTTATATGCTTTTTGTAGGATTTCACAGGCACAAGAAAAGCAAAATGGAATAGCTAGTTTATTAGGTTGGGAATATTATTTGTAACTCCAGGGGAATATAACCAATTTCTTTTCACAAGAAAAAAGATTTTACCATTATTTCTTTTGATCTCTTCTACACAAATCTGCATTATTTCTTTGTTCCTAACATATAACATAGTCCTCTGTGAGTTGTGAACAACCTTTATAACAAGCCATGTAACTAAATAGGGCTCTCTGGGTAAATTTTCTCAATTTACCCATAACAAACCAATCATACTTTAGTAATATTGAAAACTTCTAGCAGCACTAAAAATTAAAACCAAACTTACTTCCACTTTTCTAAAAAGACCTGATTTTTAAAAAGGTGGGATATAAATACTAAAACCTAATCAAAAACATGGAAAAGAAAGGAAGACAATTCACTTCCCCGCCCCTCTCTCCAGCGTGCTTCTTTACTTAAAGTTTCAATGTCCGGACCTGATAGGTAACAGGGTAGGAACCATCACTCAATTCTGCGGTCACTATGGTTCTAGTGGAGAAAAGGGGTGAAGGACCAGTAACAACACATCTAAGAGGTATAGCCATCACAAATAAAAAGGGAGAGAGGGCCTGTCCTGGCAGACGCTAAAACATATTATAGAACTCTATTAATTTTAAAAGTATCAGACTCAAGCCAGCGTGTATGGAATGATCAGCCATCTGTATAAAATATATATCTTATAAATAATCAATGTGGATACATGAGTTTGGTTATTTTTTAAAGGTAGACTAACAAAATCTGTAGGAAAGGAAATGGTTGACTTATAATGGTATAGGATGTAGAATATTTTGAACAACACATTGTCACGCATCACCAGGCGCCATACACAAAACTACATCCCCCATCGACTCAACAACTAGATGTAAAAAGGAGCCAAAAATAACTCAGAGAAAATATAGCTAAGTATTTGCTTGATCGTAGGAGAGGAAAAACTACTTCAGCATTAACAATATAAAATACTGTCACCAGTGAGGGTATTTGCACACATGAAAGATTAAGTGCAGAATAATAAAACTATCTTAATTATAATAGAAAGTCACATGATAAAATCGGAAGTTATATCTGCAGTCCATAAAGCTTGCCAATAAGTAAATAAGGAGAACTTACACCCCAATGAAATGAATAATGGGGAAAGACATAAAGAGGTAATCACTGGTGAAAATACACATTTGTGGGGGGAGGAACTTCAAAAGAGCTCCATGAAGAACTTATAACAATTAAATAGATAATTCATTTCTTGATAAAATTGACAAATAGGGACATGTCTTAGACAAGAGGTACAATCTCATATACTTTTGGAAATGTAAATCTAGGATGTTATTCTCTAAGTAATTAGGTAAAATTTAAGTCAGACTTAAAGTTGACCTATTAATTCTATTCCTGGAAACCCATCCTGAGAAAATAAATAGCGATGTGGTCAAATATTTATGTAAAAGTGTGTTAATTGTGTGTCCTCCTTTATAATAGTGATATAATGGAAATAAAAATTCAAAATTTGAAACTGGGTTAAGTAAAAATTTTTAAAGCATGACAAAGTTGTATAGCTATTAAAATGACAAATTGAAGAATATTTGAATGCAAAGAAGATTTGGACAAGGGTTACTTTTTTACAAATTGAGAATTATGCATTTGAAACATAAATTGATCAAACCGTACACATTCCACACTCTGGACTCTCAGCTCCCTTGCATTTAGAATAGTTTGCTTATTACAACAAAGGGGCATGTCAGCTCCACAAGGCCAAGGTCTTGCCTTGTTTATTTTTGCTGTTTTTTTTTTTTTGTTTTGTTCTTCATTGTTGTGCACGCCCCCCCACACACACACACACAAACACACACAATGCTTTAAATCCAGCACCAGGGCTTGGCATGGGGCAAGTACGTCGTCATATCGCCAGAATGAATGAAGAGATATATTAAATACTGAAGGAAACACTTTGTACTGTAGTGGTGACGGTATATGACTCCAGTTTGTGAAAGCTCACACATACGAATGCATATATTTGACAATTAAAAAAGAACAATCTCTTCAGAAAAATACTTTAAAATTAATGATAGGTGTTTGCGTTTGTTCATAGAATTGGGATGATCTGACAAACGATATTTTCTATTGCCTTCCTCTAAATAACATTTTGTCGTTTAGTGTCAAAAATGGAGACACACTCAAAAGCATACTATCCTTACCACTTTTTTTTTAAAGATTTTATTTATTTATCTTTAGAGGGGAAGGGAAGGAGAGAGGGAGAGAAATATCAATGTATGGTTGCCTCTCTCGTGTGTCCCTGCTGGGAACTGGCCTGCAACTCAGGTATGTGCCCTGACTGGGAATCGAACCGAGATCCTTTGGTTCGCAGGCCTGCGCTGAATCCACTGAGCTACACCAGCCAGGGATATCCTTACCACTTTTGCCGCTTTGATGCTTCAGTTTTAAGAAATGAAAAACCATAATACATGCCTTCCATGAAATTCTAAAGCATTTGAGAGCCTGCAGTGGACAGTGTAGTGGACACAGTAGAGGATGGAGTGCAGTAAGGAAAAGGCCTGTGCAAATCCTGGCCTTTTCTTACCAGAATCTTTTGTCAGTCAGCTGTGGAGAATGGTTTTTAATCATGAACAGACAAACTGAAAGATCACCTAAGTAGACAGTTACACATATTAATTTAGCAAAAAGACCCCTACTTATTTGTTCATTTTAGTCCATTGAATATGACTCATTAACTATGGATGTGAATATTGTATTTGAGGGCAAAACAAAACAAGGTGAAATAAAAATGAAATAAAATAATAACATGAAAACGCTACTTTGGTACACTAAGATTTTCAACTCAAATAATAGGATTCAAAGCGGTGTACGTACCACATTACCGACAGGGATGGATGCCTGCAATGATAGAGCACACTGGAGTGTAGAAATGGTCTGGAGGAGTGAGTAAAACAGAAGGCAGCAAACATGAAGACTCGTAAAACTATGAATGCCCAAGTTGTCTTACACCTGGACAATGGCTGCTTCCCAAACGTGGAGAAGGGCTGGGTCATTGAGGGAGGGGCAGGGCCGATTCCAGACAGAAACAGGAGTGTGTCTGAGGACAAGTAGGTGTCCCGCGAGCACGGTGTCGTTCAGCTGCTGCAGCCGTGCGGTGCGGTGGGACCCCTGTGTGGACCGGGACCGGGACCGGGACGGCGGAGAAGAGGGATAGAAGGGCACGTCAGCAGAACCTTTGGCCATAACACCAAGAGCTTAGATTGGACTTCGTACTCCATGGACCATGGGAATCAGCTGAGGATGGGCACTTTCACATGTGAACTGTTTAAAAGTAGCGGTTCTGGACAAGTAGATGTTTCTTTCACGGTCATTTTCACGGTGCTACTGAAGGTCAGGGTGCCAGCTAGGAGGCAGTCGTCTGTGGGAGTGGTGTCGACAACCTGATCTGAAAATGTCCATGAAATGAAGGAACAGGACGTCTCTAGATGAGTGTAGGAGACAGGCTTATGACATTCACGGGACCTTCCTTCATGTCCGTCATATAAGTTAGGACTGACAATGTGGTTTTTTATACATCCAAGAATTTGACCACATCTTTAAGGTGTTAAATATTGATCCAGAGAGCCTCAATGGAAAAATCCGATGTTCAATGGAAAAGTCAGCATCATTTAGTAACTTTTCTTAAGTGAAAATGACATCAGCATCTATGTAAAGAATCTTGGATTCCAGATAGTAGATTTTACTTTGATGAGGAGGGAATTAAGATAAGTGTTTCCTAGAACCCTCCACCTTTTTCTGAAGCATCTGTTGGTTTTCAGTTTCAAATGTAAAGCCATTTAAAGTCTCATTTATCCCGATGGTATCCTTAAAGAGATTTTTCCCTGCTGATTAGGGTAGATATAAATCTACATTGTGTATTATTTCTCTGCTCCTACCTTATGGGGTCTGTCTATTAGCATAAAGCCAGGCTCAGTGTTGGGTATCTTATATCCTCTCTTGATATTTTTCACTGTGGTTGGATACCGGAGAGATTTCCACTCGCCTGAGGCATTTAAGGTTTACTAATGTTCCGGGTTGAAAATCAGAGTCTTCAATAAATTTATCATTTCTCAATTGGATTGCTAGGTCAGAGCACTAATCTATTTAGAGAGAATGAAACATTGAAATAATTTTGGTAACACAGATATGGCCCTAGAGTATTTGCCATATGTCTGAACTAGACAGGATCCGTGTGTCGCTGGTTTGGGCTGGAATGGGAATAGCCAGTCTTTTCTAAACGCTGCTTCTGTCCTGGGGCGTGGGCCACGCCAAATGCTAACAATTGAGATAGAAAAGACATTTCACTGAAGCCGCTAATTTTGAGGATTAGAAAAGGGTCTTGAGTGCTCCAGAACATTACACCGATTTCAACGGCAGCATCCTGTACGGTAACTGGATGTGCACTGGGAGGTATTTAGAGCCAGTTTTGATAAAATGCACAGTTGTCTGAACGTTTGCCCAGAACTAGAAACCAAATAGGATGTAGCCCTTCATTGGGAGAGTTCATTTATGCGTTTCTGAATTTGAACATTCCCCTGTACTAATGGGACATTAAGAACTGTGGTTAACTCCAGATGAACGTTTGGAGTGGCTACTGCTTGGATAAAATGATTTTCGTATGTTTTCATCTAATCGCTCAATGAGCTGTATCCCATGAGGTCATATTGGAGACCCACAACAACTAACCCTAAACAGCCCATTGAAGCCTGTCTTTTTATCGGGAATGTTCTTTTTTTCTTAAGGCCTCATTTGCTCCCCTCACTCTCTCATTCATCCAAGGGAGGACATTTGGCTCTCTGTTTAAAACCAGAAATGGAAAGTTGTTTTGGTTTTCCTTAATACAATTTTCATAAATTTGATTTTTAATGTATAGAAGGGAGTTTTCCATTAAAGCCCTTTTCCATTTAAGGAAAGCAACAAAGTTGGCTATACAGAAGTCTGTAATTAAAAGCAAAGTCCCCCAGTTTCTCCGTATGCTCATATATTCAGAGTGTGGCAAAAGTCAGTTTACAGTCATTCATATGAAAAACAGTACAATAATTAATCAGTAATAATACAATAATAAACTCTGTTTTGCATACTCACAACTGTAAACTGACTTTTGCCCTACCAATATGTTATGCTCTTTGATTATTGCACTTTAAAACTTTTCTGGATGCATTGTACTTGATATAATGTGATACAGTCAGGAGTCTTGACATGAAGGTCAAGTGCAGACTCAGTTCCCTAGACGTGGAAATGGCAGGATCATTGTGTATGATGTTAGGCACCTGCTGGGTTATATCATTATGTCGTCCTAGAAGTGAAACATTACATTTAATATTTGTTCTCTGCTGTCATTTTGTTTTCCTTCATCTGCCCAGGCAGATTTTAAGGAGGAGTGTCTATGTTTTCATAGAGAATGTTAGATTTATGTTCTGGAATTAGATGCCACTGCTAGCTGTTGCTGCTGGCTTATTTGCATAAGTTTGAGTTTTTTCATACAGTATGTCATTTAATCATCAACAAATATCCTCTATAGTGCTTACTATTAGCTCCACTTAACATGTAAGAAACTTGAGGTTTACTGAAGTTAAGTTACGTGCTGCAGGCTCCGGAGCCTGAAGGTGGAGGGACTGGCCAAACTAAGGGTGATATTAAAGTCCACGCTCTCTATACTCCTGTCGGCTCTGCACACTGGGTCCATGTGTTCAGTCTCCCTGAGCCCTCTGTGAGTTCTACGCAAACTGCAACAATACCCTCTTTCACAGGGTGTTACGTATTTTCGATGAAATGACATATGTGGAAATACTGCTACGGATGGAGGCTCTGTGTCCCTCCAAAATTCCTATGTTGAAATTCAATCCCCAGTGTGATGGTGGTTGGAGGTGGGACCTTTAGGAGGTGACTAGATTACAGTGGACGATTCCCTCATAAAAGGGACCTTAGGGAAATCTCTTGGCTCCTCAGCCATGTGACAGTCCAGCAAAAAGATAGCTGCTAATGAGGAAGGGGACTCTCACCTCATGTTAGGTCTGCGGCACCATGATCTGGACCTTCCCAGCCTCCAGAATGGTGAGAAATAAATGTTAATTCTTACAAGCCACTCAGTTTATGGCATTTTAGTTACGGCAGCCTGAACAGATGAAGACACAGACTTAGAAGCATGTTGTCTAACTCATGTAGGAAGTCAATAAATAGTTGATTCATTTGAAGACATACATATGCATGACTTGCAAAGATTAAAATTGCTGATGGAAAACAATGATTTTTTATTGAGCAACCTGGACTGTTAATGGCAGGATAATAAGTAAAAGTCCACTTTGACCAGAGAATCTGGGATTTAAGAAAAATGTGCATTTTCTTTCATTCTGGCCCACAAAAGTAGTGATGTACCCTGCAGAGAGAGGGAAAAAAATAGTCAACAGCTTTTCACAACATTAGTTGACTCAGTGGATTAGAAGGTATCTTTCAACATACAAAATGAATAGTGTCGGGCTTGAAAATGTATTAGTAGTCCAGGAATTCAACAACTTGACACTATTTCATTCTGAAGAACAAAATTAGAAATCCCTATTAATATACTCTCTTAAGACTGGAGAATACATATATAAAAGCACAGGGTTGAATTTCATAATGAATTTATGATGTTTTTCTTTGCTGTACATTTTGGCTCTCTCTGAAAGCCACAAATGTGCACATGGGTCATAATGGAGCTTAGAAGATGGAGCAGAAGAAGGAATAGGAGGGGGAGAGGAAGAAAAACGATACCTGCAAAAATACTGTGCATACCATGCCATTGAGAAGCACATCGTTTAATGACCAAGTAGGGGGAATACAGTCCAGTAATAAGCTCTTATACAAAGAAATTAAAACATTTTGAAAATGACTATGAAAATTGGTATTCACACAACAAAAATGAGTTTGTATTACAAGTGATTTTTGTATCTCATCGCTGGAGGAAGGACCATGTATATACACATACACCTACCTATATATTATGGAAAGAAATTACCTATGTATTAATCCTCATTAATTGTTTATGATAGCAACATCTTTCTAAATGATTGTGCTACTGTTTTAATCTATTATTCTTATTTGCTCTTCTGGCGTTAGAAGATACTTGAGTTTCTTCTTTTTTGCACACTAGACTTGCACTTTTTCTTACTTTTCTTCCTGAAATGCCTTTGTCCTTTGTCCTGGCTAATTCCTACACATTTTTCAAGCAGCTTGGGAAACATTTCCTGTGAGAAGCTGCCCTTTCGCTTTTCTTCCCTTTGCCTTCCCAAATGCTTTTTCTAATAACTTGTCCACATCTTCACATTCCACTCTGTGCACTTTACATAATAACCTTTTGAAATCTTTGTTTTCCTTAGTTCGGTTTCTGAGAGAGCAAAAATAAATGCATTAGTAATTTTTTTTACTCCGCATCAATTGTACAATATACAACACAATAGTAACTCAATAAGTATTGACAAACCAGTAAGTAACTTTGTGTACCCACGAAACATGTATAATCCACATTTTCACATTTAGTATTTAAATTTCCACATGTCGACATTCATAAAATAACATCAGACACGACTAACTATTTTCCTTAATTAAGATTACACATGATTTTCCTAAACAGAAGCATTTTTTTTCTGATACCAAAAACTATCAATTGCATCAGCCATCATAAATTATTTCAGTTACCTTTATCATCAGGAATCAAACAGTCTCTGCCTATACTTTTGAGTTTATTCACAAAACAGAAAGTATAACATTGAGTTTTGTAAAGCGTCTCCCATTTCACTCAGTGTATGCTAATCTCTTTGGAACCCTATAGGAGAACTTTCTGTCTTTCCACTGCCAATTTTAAGTAGTTGAAAAATACACATGGGGCATTCTTCATATAACTTTTGGAAGCAGTCTAATGAGAGTGAAGAAAGGAACTCCTGTCCTGAAGTCTGAGTTAAGTAGCTTCAGTGGAAGGAAATGGGATCCAAACGCTTCATGTCTGAGAAGCAGAAGCCTTCAGCATTTCATGCAGTCAGAGCAGAGCCATAGACAATGTGGTCTGATGAAGGCACCCCTTCAGAAAACAGATTCGCAATGCAGTGAGTTTCAGGAGAGCCAGTTTGCCTCCCAGGATAGGCTCTGGGGACAGATCGAATTCATGTGAACTGATGGAAGGTGTAAAAGTCCACTGGTAGGCTAGACCACCCGTTAGTCTAAAGGCCAATAGCAAAAATGGGAGGTTACACGAGAAAGGGCGGTCGATGTGATTTCACCTACTCGAAAGTGACAAATTCCATAGAGTGCGTCCCACTGAGCATGGGGGCTCTTAGGGTCCATCGCGGTCCTCCTCTCTTCAGATAAGTTGAAAATGAGCATCAGGAGTAGACTTGAAATGAATTCCTTGAAGGAGGCAGTTGCTTAGCTTTATGGGAGCAATAAAAGGGCAAGAATTGCTGCAGAGTATTCTCTGATGGTTTAAATATCCCCTCCTTCTCTCTCTCGCAAATCAATGAAAAGTGGATATGATACACCATCGTGGGAAGATAGAGAACACATGAGGGGGTTGTCAGTGAGTCCCTTATCCTCTCTGTGTCTCCCCATTACATCTGTCAGGTAGGGTTCATGACTTGGCCCCCCATTACTACACCACTGTTGTAAGGACAACATGTTGTGACTCTGTGGTGCAAACAAATCAGTGTATTATTTCCTAACCAAACATCGTTAATACATTCAGACTGAAACCCAAACATTTTAAAGCGAATATAACATTTCTAAATGTCTAACAAAAAAAAAGCCATTTTAGGAGAATTCCCATGATTCCAAAATCAGAGCATTTTAAATAATTTCAGATTAACTTTTTCATAGCTGTTACACAACTTATTGTCCAAACTTCATAAAGCTTGGAGCAGCGATGTATTTTGGAGTCACTGACAAAGTATATTTTTATATTGAATGTAGGTTGATTTTAAATGTGACTTAATATAGAGAGAGAGACTTGGCATTTTATTAGCTGGGATGTAAGCAACAGGGAAAATATATCTTTTCCTAAAAATCAAAGTGTCATTTTCACATGCACATATTTAGTTTCTGAGCTATTTATTGTAAGATTTGGGGAAATTTATGTTACACTCCATAATTTGTGCACGGATATTATTTTCCAAGAATTCTGTAATGACAAAAGCAACAAAGGTCTGAACCAAAATTATGCCATTTGCTGACTTAAACTGGAGGGATTCAATTTCTCTTTTCATACATAATTTGGAAAATTTAAATTCTCGTCTTTTCTTGAACTGACAATAAGTTGTGAGGCAGAAAAGCATAACTCTAACCCTTATTAAGTTTAGTTGTATTTTATCACAGCTTTTACACACGAATCTGACTAAACTCAGGTGTTTTATTTTTATAATTAATTATCATTATCATTAATTGTGTATAACCATTGTTAAAATGCTCTGTACTGCATGCTTGACATTTGATACTTAGAATGAAGGAGGTTTTAAAAAGTATTTTAAAGTGTAACCCAAGTTGCAATGCATTTTAGAATTTTGCAATGCACCTTGAGATATATAAATGCAAAGTTTATGGACTTCATGAGAAGTAGATGTGGCAAACACTCATTGAACAAATCTGTAGTACATTTATATTCCTTCGGTAGAAGCCTCTGATTTTCTAAAGCGATTGTTTTTGTGTTATATTTATGAAGCAAAATATCATACACCCCACTGTTTATTCACCACACAGAGTAATGCTGATGTTCCTTGACAGATTTGCGCAAACCAAGTGTTAGTTACTGCATGGAACAAATGTCAGACTAATTAGAAATAGAAGCATTTTATGCATTTAATTGTACAAATGGCATTATACTCTGGAAGGCTCTCCCTGGGCTCAAAAATGCTCAAAACACACCTCGCACAGAGCAGGGGAAGGGGGAATTTTCTATACCTCGTGTTGCTTAGTTCCGTAGGTGTTTTTTAAATATGAGAAATACAAATAGTTCTCTGATGTTATTGTTACATGAAATGTGAGGATTTTTAAAAAATTCTCACAAAGTAACAGCAAAAGGAGCCCTAGGTTGTATGAGCAACCAAATAAACACTCATTCACTCATTCACCTTGGGTGATTTTCGGGAAGCAGTGCTGCCCTGAGCAGGTTCAGTGTGGTGTTTTTTTTTTTTGTTTTTTTTTTGAGGTTTGTGATTATTTAGACATCGAGCAACAAGAGGAAGGGAAGTAATTGGTGTATCACTTGGAAAAATCTTCTTTCATTTTTGTAAAACTGTCCTTAAAAAGAAAAACATTAATTTCCTCATATTTCATATTAAAAGGGCTTTTATGTTTCCTGTTTTCAATAAACTTTTTGTTTTGGTATAATTTTAGACTTGCATAAAAATTTCAAATACAGTATAGAGAGTTCCCATTACCACCCCTCCCTCCACATATATTTAGGAGTCTCCTAATGTTATCATCTCAGATTTCCAACACTTCTTTGTCCAAACTAAAAGACTGGTTTTACACTGGTGTATTACAATGAACTAAACTCCAGACTTTATCTGAAAATCACCCTGTTTCCATTCATTCCCGTTCCCTGTTCCAGTATCCAATTCATGATGCCACATTGCATCTAGTTGCTACATAGCCTTAGCTTCCTTTTGACAGTTTCTTGGTCTTTCTTTCTTTTTCATGGCCTCAACATTTTTGAGCCATACCAATAATGAATTTTTTAAATTATCCAAGGACTTTGTTTTTACCTCAATTAAACAGAAAATAACTATCAATCTATACATTCATCTATTTGAGACACTTGTACAAAATGAAAGCAACGTGGCAAAGGTAGATGCAAGTATTTCAGGCCACTGTAGGACCCTCTTAGAGAGCGTTACTGGCCATGTTAAATGCACTGTCAGCTCAGGTGATTTGGGAAGCTGTTTGTAGTCAGAATAGCAGGTAGCTTGATGAAGACTGGGATAAGGTTTTATATTTGCATTCCCTGTTATGGTTGCTTTTGTCATTTGCACCTAACCAGGAACTCAGGGGACACCGTGGCCCAGAGCTCTAGATGTCCTATTGTCTCGATACTGAAAGGGATGAATACAAGCACAAAAGTGCAATGAACACAGTTGGAAATCAAAAGTGTACGACTTGAGGTCTCGCTGCTTGTAGACCTTCTGAAGTGTAGCCCTGCCAAGAAAAGAAGCTGAAGCATTGCACTTGCATTTCTAAAGAGAAGTGAAGCCAGTACCTAAAAGACATATGTCTTTATTTACTCAAACATAAATCAAATGGTCCAGGAACTTGTGCAAGTAAATCGGATTCCATTTGTATGTTTTTCCTGACACATAAATCTAGCTGCATGGAGAATGGCATGAATAATGCAGGAACTGAGCTCCCAGAGTGAATAATTTTTCATGGAAAACCTGGGACTGATAGCTTACCTTCCAGAAACAGGCTTGGCACCATGGAGACAAATGCAAGAAAAGGCATAAGCAATTTATGTGTATCTATTTTTCTCCCATTGAATTTTGCTGATCTGATACACATGAAAGTAGTTTTATGGCACTGATAAGATCCTTCATTTAGTACATTACGTGATAATAATAGATCTTAGTCATTGTTATTCTTATTACTAATTATTTTATGCAGGGCATACTACTCTCAGCAATCTACTGAGATGCATGTTATTCTTATTATGTTCAGATGAAGAACATAAGGGGATTTTTATAACATATCCCAGATCATACACTAGTCAAGTGCAAAGCCTAATAATCTACTCTGCCTGACTCCCGAGGCATACACATGACTAAACCCTGTTCCCATTTCAAACTCAGCATAGTCTTAGATTGCCTGTGCCGGTTGGACAAAATAAGCTGACAGAAGAAAAAAAAAGAATAAAGAAAAACAAGTTTCCACAATGCCCTGAGTATAAAGAGAAGAACCAATCATGTGCTCAGCCTACCGAGCTGAGTTTTAAAGCACACCCTCGAATCATCACCTCAACGGCTTGAGGATCGAATCTGCATAAGCCAATATTCACGTCCCATTCATCACCTACTTGTTTGAATGGTTTGGGAGAGAAAAAAAAAAAGAGACCTTGACTTGTCATACCTGACGGTGATGAAGGCCTCCATTCACTTATTAAAAATCCATCTGCTGATTAGCTCTGAGCCAGGCAACTGGTAGCTCCTCAAAAGGCTGTTTGAGAAAAGCAAGCAGCTAGACAGTCAAAAATAGTCTGGGTGAATCTAATGTGTGTATTCTACTCCAGCCGATGGGGTTCAAGGGTAAGTATGACACAATCCCCAGCTTGTGGAATTTTCGTTATGCCAAGGAAGCCAAGCATAACACAAATAATCATATAATTAATATTTAATCGCAGTTTGAATCCATGCTAAAATTATAAAAAGCTAGGTTATAAATGCATTTCTCATTCTTAAATAATTTATACTATAAAACAGAGATAAGAAACTTTGATGATACATACAATTTATAATGTAAAAAACGATACAATTAAGGTTTTTACAAATTCAGGGGTGGGTGTCTTTTATTAATTCACTTAAACAGTTCTTATGTTTGGATGAAAATCAAGCAATAATTCACCACAGGGCTTCAAAAGACGGGCCAGTTCAAAAAACGTCGACTATCTGTTAAGAGTGGACATTCTTGTTCTGTTAAGGAGAATGCTTTTAGTCTCTTATGTGTGATGATAGCATGGGTTATTCATAGATACCCGTCAGTGGACTGAGGATGTTCCCTTTGGTTCAGTGATTGACGTTAGCAGTAAAAATAAATCAAAGGTATCCAGATTGTTTAGAAAGAAGTAAATCTATATTTACAAGTAATAGGATCTTCTATAGAGATCATCTTAAGGAGAGATAGGAGGTAATAAGTATCATAATTGAGTTAACCAGTGATCAAATACAAGACTTGGATTAGGCAGAGTACTTCTGGAGGTACGGTTCCCCCAATCCTTTCTTGGTTGCCATCGAACTTCTCAGATTTTCACTTAACATGGAGGCCCCTGCCATTCTTAATGTGCCCTGGCAGCATGCAGGGCTTTTCCCCTGCATTCCTGGAGTGGCTGATCACTGTCTATGGTTGGGAAGCACTCCTTTTTGTTCATTCTGATCTTTAATTCATTTACCTTTTCCGACATGTACAGTCAATAGGACACACTCATAATGTTCAAGCTTCCAGAGTTGAAACCACCCACTTCGATTCCTTTAACCCAGTGAACCAAGTTAACCTCCCAACCAAATGAAATAACTAGAGTTACTTTTTCCCTTTATTTATAATCCTAAGTAGTTATTAAGAAGTTTCTCTAAATATCTTTCTGGGACTCCACCAGTGACGTGTGTGTTCAAACCAAACACAGAGTAATGGAACAGAAGGAGACATAGTTATTAATAAAAATTAATAACAAGTTTCATCAGCAGGTATAAAATGTAGTCCAAATAGAGTCTATCATTTATGGAAGGGGCAAAGCCCATAAATCACTAAGGAGCCGAGAACTATGATTTTTGAAATGACAGCATTCTGAGAAAAAGGAGGGCAAAATTGTACGTGGTTACGATTATTAAAGTGTGTCCTTTGATATTTACAGAGACGTTAAGAGTCTGGAACATACGAGGAAAGTCTGGGCTAGTTATACCACATTGAGTGTTACCAGCACATGGGTGGTAATTGAGGCCATCTGACTGGATGAGATACCAGCCAGATATTAGACAGGGATAAAAGAAGAGAATGTATGTCCTAATTTTGAGGCATACTAACATGTGAGGTGTGAAAAAGAAGCAATCAGAAAAGTAGCGGTAAAAGAGTGATGATGTTGCCACATGGCATCTGGGAGAAGCGTGGTTCATCAGAGGACCTAGGATGCCGTCTGTGACTGCAGAGCTGACTAGGAGACGCGCTGCAGCCCTGAACGGCTGCTCGCATTGGCAGCTGACAACTGGTGAGCTAGAAGGCCGCACGGCTCAATGTTCTTTTGAGATTCAGGCATAAATTTTGAACAAACGCTGCAAGCCTCTGGTTAATACCCTGAGTTCTGAAAATTTTACTCTGACAATATGTGCCAGTGCTCCTGCAGCTTTTATAAAGGAGAGAATTTCTGAAGGTCCTCACTTGGCTTCTGTGATGCCTCACCCATACTTAGTTTTGCTATCTTGACCTATGTATCCACTGACTGCATTCGCCTGTCATCTCATCTATAACCTGCAACTGTAATCGGTGTCTTTTGCATCAGTCTGCTTCCCTGTCTTGTTTGTGACCCTCATTACTTCTTTTATTTATTACCCAAACCAGCATTTTTCAACTGTTTTCATCTCATGGCACACACACCAATTACTAAAATTCTGCAGCACACCAAAAATATATATATTTTACCAAAAATAGGTATAATTTTGATTCATTCGCACTAGCTGACTACTGTATTAACTCTTGTTATTTTTTTATTTGAGAGTTGAAGGTGTTGCAAGTGTTAAAAATTCTTGCAGCACCCTGGTTGAAAATCACTGACTTAGACCAAAGAAAGGGGTGTGTACTTTAGGAGGTGCTCAAAATGATCTTGAAAACACACAAAGAAGACTGTTTCCTCTATAATTTACTTTATCTTTTTTCTATTTATATGTGCACTTCATAGTATACATTATTTATTGATGCAATTATATACACACAAATTATGAATAAATAAACATCCTTATTGGCGGTATGCTCATATTTTTTAACCCAATATGGGTATGACAGCAAAGAATTTTGGTGACAGGAACCAGGACCATCAGGTTAGTCTCTTAGTGGTCTGCTGCAATCAGCATCTCCCCTTTATCCTATTCACCATCTCGTATGTATTGTGTCTCTAAGGCACAAATCCGTGTTGCCTCAAGAATCTCTCTCCCGGTGCTAATGTCGAGCTCCCTCCTATGGAGCTCCTGTTTCTGGAGCTCCACGTTGAGCCCCCGCCAGCCATCAAACCTCTCGCCACCTCTGCTCGTTTCCCCCTCTGGAATGATGGTACCCCCTCTCCCAGATGACCAGCATCCCACCCACACTCAGGGCACAACTCAAGGCCAGTTCAGCGGAATAAATGTTCGGGTACTTGCTAATCCCATACTAGTCAACCTCATCTTACAGGGAGAACCCAAAGTCTCTTGCTTTATAATTCTTGAATAATTGAAATAAGATTATTTTCTATTTATCTTCCATTTCCAGCCCAGTGATTAGAAGATGAATGTTTTAAACATACTGCCAAGTAAGTCACTCTTTTCTGTTCAACATTTTATATCTTAATTTATATGTTATATGTAAAACCAACTCAGATTTTGATTTGTTTGAAGAACCTACCTTGGCTAGGTTTCTATCAGTGGGAAAAAATGACAGAAATATGACTAATGCCTAATGTACATGGATTGCGCAGCCGATTAATAGTGAAACAAATTTGTGAGAATCTTGCTTTCACATATGGTAGGAGTATTAAAATAAAATTTCAAAGTAGAAATGTTTAAGTTTGTCATCTTGAAATTGGTGTACTTCAACTTTATTTTTAAGCCATCTTTACTTGTTAGAAGAAGATAGAGTTCTGTTTTGAGAAAGGTGCGCTAGCCTTACTGTATGGCAGAAAGTCATTATTTCAGTGGCTTTAAAAATGTCCACCTCTGCTTGATTATCTGTGTAAACCGAAACAAATTAGTGCAGCAAGGGAATAAAATTAGTGTGCTGAAACCACCACAGAATGATGTCACACTAAAAAGCAAGTCCCCTTTACAGAGTTTAAGAAGTAATTAAAAGGTTATTTCTTGGAGACTTTGATTGCATGTCACCTAATGGGAAGCCAATGTGCTCCAGGTCACAGGCAGGCCAGCCTGGAAGGAGGTCACAGAAAAGAAAGTGAAGATGGACTTGAAGATTAAATTAATTAGGATTTCTTAAGATAATATTTAATTTCATGAAGGATTTGAAGGCCATGAGTTCGTTTCCTCACATCACCAGCTACAAAGAACACACACGTGTTCAGACTCCACCCGGGTGCTCTTGGCCAGCAGGGTTTTGTGGAATTCACAACCTCCTGAAGACAGAATTAATACCAGTTGTAACAGAAGTCTACAGAATGGTAGTGGCGTGCAAATGGATTTGATTAAAAATGAAATGTAAGGCACTGTATCTGTCTGTATACAGTACAATGGTTTTTGAAAGGTGCTCGTTTTTTGTCTCATCTTGCCTGGAAATTGTGACTTGGTGCTGAACTGCATTTGATTAAAAAAATTAATACCTAAAGTAAAGAAAAAAGGATAAGTATGTGTCCTGGTGTGTGGGCATCTGAGAACTTTGAGGAAGAAAAATAAGGATTAGGGAGCCAATCTCTGAAACAATATAGGCCACAAGTGCAAATGAAAGTAGGGTTTTTTTGTGGCTTTGAAGTATTGGAAAAGGAAAACATCCTTGGAAGTGAGAATTTGGGGATGTTCATAGCTTACTGCTTGAGATTTGGGGATTTTCACGTAAGCAGTTATACATTTTTTGAAAGGCAGTGTTACACATTTAAAATGCGACTGTGAATAAAAGAGATATTTCTAGTAAGAAATAAACTCATATTTATATGCCAAGCATCCTTGTGAAACTCATAATTTATTACTGTTCCATTTTTCCAGCTGGGGAAACCAAGACTCCAGTTAGGCCATGTGCTTGTTATACAGCTGCACAGAGCAGAAACAGAATTCAAACCCCTGCTGATCCACCTCGGAGCCTGTACTTTGGATAAAAGACAAGAAGTCGAACTCAGATGGCCATATATATGAGTGGCTGCCATTTTATCATTTTAGTAAATTTATTGCGGTACCATTAGTTAATAAAAGCATATGGGCTTCAAGTGTATAGTTCCATGATACATCCTCTGTATATTGCATTGTGAGTTCACCACCCAAAGTCAAGTCTCCTTCCAACAGTTGAGTTTGCCCTGAACTTCTTGCTGTTGAATGCTGAGCAAGTGAAGAGGATGGTGGTGCATACCCCCCTCAGATGTAACTACTACTTCTCCATTGCCCCTCTGGACTCGTGCTCTCTCCTTCTCTGCTCTGCCCTGTACCTGGGAGGCTTGTGCTTGTCTTCTGACCTCTGATCTGGTCAGCCATGGAGAGAATCACCCAAGCGTTTCTTCCCTGCTCCATCCATCCCTACGCCAGCATCTATGAGTATGTTTCCCTAAGTTTTGGTCCCTGTTAGAGGCTCCCCCCACATTCTCACCATTGTCACTGGACCCTCTGACCCTTTGCACCAGTGCTCCTTGAAGCCCTGGAGAGGTGGCAGATTTCTGAAGTCTCAGCATCACTAATTAGTTACCTCCTCCACACATTTCTGTAAATAGTCCTTTCATGAAACTCTCTTCAAAATCTCCCCTGTGTGCACCTGTGCACACTGCCCTGAATGATGTAAGGGCTGCGAGCAGATAAAACACCTCTATAAATACAGGCTCTTCAATGTATCCTCTTGTTTTAGTCATTGATTAGGCTAGTCATCCAAACAGACCCCAAAGATGTTCAAAATCCTCTTTCTTTCCTCCTGTTAAGTAGCAGGAAAAATACAAAGTTAGCATTTTCTTAATGCCTCCAGTTACCTGACTGCTTCTCTGGCAAATTGTTACATGAAATTTAGTATAGATAAGCCTACCACTATAAACCTCTTATTCATCAAAAATAATGTTTGACAAGCATGTAAAAGTTATTTGAAGTCTCTGCCATCTTTATCTCATGGCATTGGCATGAGACAGATGGCACCTCTGAACCTTTGGCACTGGGCCATCACATTGCCTTCACTGCCACAGCACATCAGAATTCTCATCTTTCTTGACATTTCAGGAGCAGATCTCCTAGTTGAGTACTGTCTCCTTAAAACACTTCTCTCCTGTGCTTTTCATTACACCACACTCTCTTGGTTTTCTTACTTCTTTGCCCATTCATTCCTATCACTTTGTGGCTTTTAATCTGGTACCTACTCCCTAAGTGTCGATACATCTCATGTCTGTGACTATGGAAATACTCAAGGCCATCCAGGTAGAGTGAGGTGTGTTCTTTGCACACTCATTCTGTCCTTTCACTTAGATCAAGGCCAGGTGAGGGAATGAGGTGACCAAATCACATGTTTTTCATCTTCCAGAAGGATAGATAACCAAGACTCGGTGACAGGGTCTTGGTGACAGGGTTCCCAGGTATCAAAGTGCAAGCACTTTCCAAGTCTCCGTTTATTTTGTTTGTTATTGTTCCATTGGCTAAACCCAGAGTCACTGGGAAAGGCCAGGCCAAGGGCATAGGTACAGGGAGGACCGTTATTTCAGCCTGTTTTGCAAACTATCTACCATGGATATCTAGATTTGCAATCATTTCTCATTTTAAAAACTCTGTCATTTACAAATTTTGTCATTTACAATTTTCTTCCTAACTATAGGTTTTGTCTCTTGGTGTGAGGCTGTGAAACCTTCCTGATATTAACAATGCTCTTAGAAGTCTCAGATGACAGGTCAGGTGTTTATGTATGTTTGTATGTATGTATGTATTATCTTTTCCTTAACCGTAATTAATAGCATACTTTAACAATGTAGAAATATTAGACTTTGGAATCTGAAACCTTTTCACAACAGGAAAAGCTATTGTTTCCTCTTTATCTTTCTTTTGAGAAAAATATTCTAAAGTATTAAGAATGTTCTAATAAGAGAAATTCTCAGAGCTGTAAATTCATAGCAAGTTTAGGGAATTTGCAATCCGTCTCTGTAGTCTACTAAGAGGCCTGAGCAAATTAACATTTAATAAACCTCACAAGAAATGTTCTTTCTGAATCCTCTAATTCAGAATGCCTGGGTTGGTTGGCATCCGGCAGAACAAAATGTCTCCAGCATGAAATCCTCTCTATTTTATTTTACCAAATAAAATAGAGAGGATTTCACCAAACACCTTGAAAACAAATATCTTTCAAAGAAATCTGATGAAACAAAAAGGATTTTGTTTCAGATATAAGGAATAAATCTTGTAAATTTTAAGTCATTTCCTGAGTAAGAAGAGTGTGGAGAAGGCTGAGGATGATTTTTCTAGGCATGTCCTTCAAAGAGCAGAGCTTCAAAGACTTGAAAGGTTTTTGTCTTTCTGTTGTTTTCATTTTCAACTACTAACTCATATATTATTTATGGCAGATCTTTCCTCTTAGGGCTATTTTAAGGTGTATTGGGGATGTATTATGTTAGCATCTCTGGCTCAGATATATTCCCCAGCCAACGAGTTCAATAAGAATTAATAGATTCGTCAAGTTAGATTTCTTGGATTATGCCATTTATAATTGTGTCCCAAATTTCTATGTGTAATATAATCACATTTAATAAGTGCAATATAAAATGTTTGAAAATTAGACAGTGCACAGTAAACAGTTACTCATTATAAATTGGATTGAATATAATGAAACCCAAGCCATAATTTCACTTGAATTCATCTTACAGACACTGAGAATTTATTTTTCTCTTCAGATCATTCGAGGTGAAGAAGTTTGCAGTGTTTTCAATGTATTCAGGGTCTTTCAACCTTGGCCTTATTCATATTTGAGGCCAGATTATTCATTGTTGTGAGGTGTGTGCTGTGCGTTGTAGGATATTTAACAACGTCCCTGAAATGGACTCACTAGATGCCCATAGCACCCTCGCTCCCCAGTGGTGACAGCCCTGGCTGTCTCCAGACACCACCCGACATCCCCTGAAAGGCTCACCAACCCCGGCCTGAGAACTGAGGATTGTTGTATTCATTGTATTCATTGGTTTCTCCTGTGAAAATCTGCAACAGATACCAAACATTTTAGCCCAAACCTGAACGATGTTTAGATTACATGGTTCATAACTTTAAAAAAATAATCTTAGAATTTTAGGGATAAGGAATACAACATGTACCACTTATCACATATTCTCTCTATGGCAGGGGCGTTTCAAACATTTATTTTATTGTTCAATCATTAGACCCTTTCCAACTCATTTTACAAGAGAAAAGGTGAACTATCAATAAGCATTACTAATGAGCTCAGGTCACAAAGCTGGCCAACTAATGCTTGGATTCACTTCTGTCTGACTCTGAAACCCATGTCTCCAACTTTGCTGGCTGGAAGGATGGGAATTGTTGGGCTATATACACGGCTGGTTATTTTCCTTTACTCCTTTTCAAATCTGTCAGTCTTAGATTAAAGTATGCCACCTCTCCCGGGTTCTTGACCAGGAATCAATTGCTATTATTTTGGACCTTGGCTCCTTTCCAACTACGGGAACAGGGACAGATCACTCCGACTAGATTTCTTGCAAAGTCTCTATTGTCTTGAAAGAGATAGGTCAAAGCCATTATTTATGCTATAAAACAAAAGCTTGTAATGATCCCTTTCTATATAAGTATTAAATATAATTTTTGACAGCCCAACAGCATAATTTAGTTTATGGAGAATAAAAGGTATTAAAAATACCCACAAACAAAAGCAATATGCAAGTCAAAACTAAACATGGGTGACAGTCTTAGTAATGATTACCAGACTGTCCAAAAGTCTATCCCTAATTTTGCAAAAATATTGGCTGTGTAAATTTTTGGTCACTTGGGGACTGTGTATTTTTCAAAAGCCAAAAAAATCATCATCATATGAATATTTTAAATGTCTATGATAACAACTTAGAGGTCCAGAAACAAAGATTTTATGATCAAAATTCCAAAGAAAATGCTTTGTTCTAATTTTTAAAAAAAGTCATTGGAGTTGAGCCATATGTGATTTTTTCCCCCAAGTAGTTGTCTTCTTCCTATCTACAAAAAGGAAAAAGTAAGAAATGTAAATAAAAGCTCTTTGTGTTACAAGGTTTGTTCCATATTAGCATTTTCCCTGTTTGAAGATAGTATTGAGTTGTGGAGTGGAGCTGTGTGGGGAGAGACTGACTTAACTCATGTAAGTGCTACTTAAATAGGCTTGTGCAGTGACGGACAATCTACACCATTCATGTTCTTCAGATAATCTGGGAAAGTATATTCAATCGGAATTACCTAACTGAATTAGGGCCTCTATACCCAGTTTACTAGATAACGTGGAAATCTACATTTCTCTCTTGCCCCAAGAATTACAAATGAAACCCCTTCCTTCCATGATCAGTCTGGTCTTCATCTCACCTAAAGGTCCATCCTACAGATTTGTTATTGACCGAGCACAGGTGAAAGACAGGGTTTGAGGGTAGAGTGAGGGGCTCCTCCTGAAATTAACAGACCAGAAAAACGAGGTAGAATCATTTTTTCTTATACTTGAAAGTGTAAAATAACCTGCCACCACCATAAAATTCTTGTTATGGGGACATTTAAAAGCTAAAAGCACATTGCCTGACACTTGATTCATTAATCAACAAATTAGGGAGAGGGCCAGAACAACTGACTTTTCATGATTCTCTACCTATTTCTGTAAGACTTCCACAATTTCTCCACACTCCTCAGAGTTGGTGATGGACGTGGTTTAGCTCATGCCCTTTTGGCTTTGCTTTAAAGACATTTGTGTAAGCCACGGGATGTGTTTGTTCTGAATATAAAACATAAAACATTGGCTTTTTTGAGATGCTATTGCAATCACCCAACCAGTACCACTTAGAGACATTCTTAGCTTTGAAGGCAAGGGGGAAGCAAAGGAGTTGAATATAAAAGATGGGTTCGAAGCCAAATCATCAAGAATAAATATGAGGAACTCATCCGAGGGCTGTATGCAAACCTATAAACAAAGTGCGTGTGTACGTCCTTATGTTCCTTGGGCTTAAATAAAATAATAAACAGATGTTGGTAGAACATTTCTGATCTTGGGTTGGCATCCACCAAAAGATAAAAGGGGAGAAACAAGCAACAATAACAAAAAAAAATATTAAGAATTGAACAATGCAATCTTTAGTCTAAAACAGGCCCAGACTCTACAGGATATTGGGCGGCCCATTGTTCTAATCTCCCACTAAACACTGAGAAAACAGTCAAACCACCAGCCATAAAAAGTAAATAAAAATGCTTGTCATTAAAAATTAAGACTATTATAAGGATTTGTGAGGAATGTTCATGGAACTCAAAATCTGTCTTGCTCCATGGCAAAATCTGTGATGCTGTTTTTGGCATCGAGTCTAATGAACACAGAGCAAATCTGCAGGCTTCAACGAGGGGGAACAGATGCTTTTCCCTCTCTCTCTGTTCTTTCTTTTGTTCAGGTATCTTCAATGCATGACTGAATCGTTACACTGACACTTTTTCACAAAGCTTTATGTAGCAATGTCATCATTACTAAAGGCTTTTCAAGCAAAAGAACATTTACTGAGAAAGTATGTTCCTTAGATTTGTTAGCATTTGGAGTGAGTGGAAATCTAAGTGTTATGCAGGTTCGTGTGTGACAGAGAGGAGCTGTATGTGACACTGGGAGCTGGCTGCCAAGTGTGCGCTGAGGGTTCGCAGAAACTTACACCTGAGTATACACAGTCATTTCCCCTGTTCTGCCACACCAGTGGTGCTCAGGGAAAAGGCAGTGGCTGAAAAAAATAAAGGCAGAACCTAGCCTGAATTGGACCACCTCCAGTGTAGGCTGCAATGTATTAAAAGATCAGTAGACGAATTTTAAGACAATCGCATACAACACCATCTTTTACCTTGGCCAGGTGAGCAGGACAATCACCACCAGCAGCAGAATGAGAGTGATCAGGGAGCACCATCAAAAAGGAGTTGGAGCATTCCCAACTTCTACTGCTGTACCTGTCGCAGAAATAATTACAATCAAAATAAACACATCTAAGGGAAGAAAGAGGAAACTTCACATTCATTGTAGTTGTAGGTGTGAATGACCTAGAAAAGGAAGAAGAATCCAGCTAAGAAAGGGAAGGGAAACAACATTGAAAATCACCATGTGCACACACAGGTGCAAGCACACACTGGTGTACACACTGGTACGTGCACACACTGCACACACACCGCAAACAAACATTTCGTAGCAAGTACAACAGTGATGTAAAGGAGACCTTCAGAGTACAGGTAGGAGCTATTCCTTGAGTCAATAAGTGTTACAAAAATCTTTCAGTCTACAGGGCAAAAAAAAGTTTCTTGTTCATGTAACATATATGGGTATAATTGTATCTCGACAGCAAAAAGGCCTCTTGGGAAATAGAGAGCTCACTGGGCTGCACTGTAACATTAATCAGATTTTACTGTAGATAAATTAGAAATCTTTTATTACTTACCCCTTGTCTTTCCCCACTTGCAATTTGACCACAGATCTTGCCCACAGATCTTGCAATTTAGAGTATGTAAATAGTCTTTGACCACAGATCTTGCAATTTAGAGTATGTAAATAGTCTAGTGATCTTCATTCTAAATTGTTTAGAAACTACCAGCCTTACTCATTATTCTTCCAATTTACTCAATATTCTTCCTTCCAATTCTATGTTTCTATGTTTGTTTCATAATCTCCCAATTAACATTCAATTTCTTGGCACTTTGGCCCTAGGAAAAAAAGTAAAATGTGATCACTGAAATATCTTCCATTCATAAATTCAAATAGTGACCTTTTCTGCGATCCTGTTTCTGAAAACTTACCTTGAAGTTTTATCCACTCAAACAGTTCACTAGAGACACGAATCTCTGCTCCTCGCTATGGCCAGCTATACTGAGTACACAACCATTTTAACCCTGTCTCCCAGGATATGATGGTCCCTAGTATTGAGAATCTCTCTTGACTAGCAGCATACACAGTTCCTGTATTTAACCCGTATGTCTCTTCCTACTCTGTACTTTTTTGAACAGAGTATATTTTCCTGCCACAGCATCAAGTGAAAGACACTTCCTGGTTATGGAGGACAGCATTCACCTGGCCCTGCAGAGGGGTTAGTGCATCTCTCAATTTAAAACCATCTTATGTGATTTTTTTTTTCAGAAAATCATGTCCTTATGGTACCTAGGGATAAGATTAGACTTGTTCGGAGGTAAATAACATCTTACTGATATAAGTGTAATTATGCTTTTGAAAAACCACTCTAAAATACAGTGTAGGGAATGGATCAGTGATGAGTTAGATTTGAAGTACATGTGAGAAATGTTGGTAGACCAGATGAATGTGGTGGGGGTGCTAGTGGAGAGAAGCAGAAGCAGTCTATCTATATTGAAGAAGTAAAATTTTCAGGACTTAGAGATCCATTATATAGGCTGGGTTTGAGAAAAGACTGAGTTAAGGCTTAGAAAATAGATTACAGATCTGGGGGACATAAGAAGTGAAACAAGTTTGGGGAATAATAAAACATGCATTTTTGATATGATAATTTTGAGAATTCTCAGCAATATCCGAGAAAAAAGTCTCCAAAGTCAGTAATAATTTTTTCCTGAAGTCTATTTGCAATAATTTTCATCCATAAAATGGCAATTCCTAATTTTTGTTTTTTTCCATAGTATTAAAAAATGGCTCAGTAACTTGAGTCGCAACTTCTTAGCATAATATTAGATCTCCTAAAAGTGGGTTAAAAACCTTACAGGAGCTCCCTTTCTGGGTTGTAATATTGTTGGAACTGTGCTCTCTATCGCTCAGACTTGGCTACATCTGTTTCCTCCACCATTCCAGGTCACATTTAGCCTAAGAAACATTAACTCTATGTCTTATAGAGTATTTTTTAAGTTCTGAGACACTTATCTGACCATCTGAAGTCAATGGAGCAGCCAGTCTGTGCTTGCAGATTACATGTATACAGGAAGTTCTCCACAGTAAAGGTCATACTGTGTTTGAGTTGCCTACGTTTCTCACCAAACACATTGGTAAGAATTGACTGTGACTAAAACAAGGATTTAAATATTTCTAGTTCATTTTTCCAACTTCATCAGATAGTTGGACTGTTTCTTATTGTTGACAATTATTTTAGGTTAATTGTGACCCTAAGGTAAAGCTGGTAATTTTAATATCAGAACACATATTAAGCAACAGTTCTTTTCTTTCTCAAGTTCAGTGTTATGTGTTCATTTTCCCCTCTCTACAGAGTTACATTACTTGGTGCAAAGTAATTGCTACAACTTAACTGATATGCTACAATATTCTTTTAAAATCCTAATTATTATATCAAGTGAACGTGATTCAACATTCTACAGACACCTAAAGTGATGTGGTAGAGAATAGGCTCATCCTCCTTGAGATGGAGTGCGTGACTCACTTTCAGATGGAAATTCTCCGATAAACTATGCAGTTGTCCGAAAAGTCATTCCACTTTTGGACCAGCTTGACATGAAAACATCACGTATCTGTTCATGTGTCCATTTAATTCATATTAAACACGGGAATTTTCATATGATTTCTTTATATCGGAATTTTGTATCCTCACCCTAGGGTATGTTTATTGATTTTAGAGGGAGAGGAATGGAGGGAGGGAGGAACAGAAGGAGAGAGAGAGAGAGAGAAACACTGAAAGATTGCCTCCTGAATGCGCCCTGACTGGGGATCACACCTGCAATCTTTCAGGGTTGTGCTCACCCCAACTGAGCTGCTCAGCCAGGGCTAACTAGAATTTTTAAGGAGCTATGAGGGCATACCGTAAAAAACTGTCCTTGACACATTAGAATCACAGTGTTCTCCAATCTCTGTTTGGAGAATCCTCCCTGATGTCACTCTCAATGGTGTAGGCAGCTTGTTCCCCTTAAAACTGAGTCATAACCATATTGCACATGTGGATATGTAATCAGACTGGGGATTCCTCATCTGCATGTTGATGAGATATTGCTCTGGCGGTCAAGATGCTATACCACGTGACCTTGAACTCCCTTTCCATTTTTTTGGCCACTCCTTTTTCACAGAGCCTTTTCTGCAACTCCCCATTGACTTTCTACAACCCACATTCTCCTACCTTCATGCCTTTGCTTGGTGATCCTGTGCACATAGAATACCCTTATTCACAAAAAATGTATATATTCCCTAAGTTCCCCCTATGCGCTAGGTAGTATTCTAGTTTGAGAAGAAATGGCGAGGAAGACAGTCAAGGTCTCTGCTCTTAAGAAGTTTGCTTTCTGGTAAAGCTGAGAGACCATTGTGGAATAGACAGATACATGATATCTCAGATGGCAACAAATGCTATGAAGAAAACAGAGGGAGTAACAGAAGGGGGTGGGCTTTCTAGTCTAGAAGGACTCTGTCGGAGACCACTACTCTGAAGGGTTATGTTGATGGCTTTTCCCTGAGCAACTAGATTCCGACCATAATGCACATTTACCCCAACACATTGTATATGTGTTTTGTTCTCCAAGAGTCTGCAAATCTGCACTCAATTTAAGAAGTTGTTTACCGCAGAACATTTAGTGTCCTGGGGCTTATGAAATGATTTTCTATGTGATCTAATTGAATCCTCCCAAGCATGCTTCACAAGATTTGAATGATATTCTCATGTTCAGAGTAGAAAAAGAGGAAGGAGGAGAAGGAGAAGGAAACGGAGAAGGGGAAGAGGGAGAAGAAGGGGGATATATTACATTTCTTCTTGCTCTGGTTCTAAAACTAACCCACAACAAAATTAGAATTTGGATCTTTACCTTCTGCCCCCTATTCTAAGGCTTTTTCTATTACTCTGGAACTGCACGATTCAGCAACTGATGGGAAGTCATATTATTTTCCTTCTGTAATCGAACGCAGCAACATTGGTTGCCCCTTTCGAACCGGGGAGCCACGTAACATCCAGTGTGATTTAAAGGCAATAAAAATTGCGTGATGGGCAAGGCATGAGGTCTGCGGCTCCCTCTTCTAGAATCTTCCTGCTTCTAAAAGCTGAACTACAACAGCTTCTTCTTAGCCCCGCGTCTGAGATTCCTGGGGAAAACTCGGTACTAAAACTTTTTTTAATCGAATGATCTTTTTCTTCATGTTTTGGAGATTTTCTTTTGAATTATGAAAAGAAAATCCTTCCAACACAAGTATAAACAAAACCTGCTTTTGTCACTGGCACCCTGTAGAAACCAAAGATGAACATTAAATTACTCCAAGCACGTGGCTCCTTGCCAGTAATTATTCAATATGAAGTTTAACCAGGTTTATCTACAATACAGGGAGTGCATATACATAGCTAAAGGGAAAGACATGGTTAAAGTAATTATCTGGCATATTCCCACCATGTAGACAGTCAGTCTGGCTCATTTGGACCAAAGAATAATAACCCAGCACATTCTTTTTGCCAGAAGAAGTTATTTGGCAAATCACCTCAATGTGCCTCAACAGATGAATACACATTAAATCTACAAGATGCCAAAAGGGAAAGAAAATGTGACTGCCCTTGGGTAACAGGAAGCCTGCAGACAGGATGGCAGAAGGAAGCTTCTAGAAGAGAATGGTCTGGGAATCAAGACAAGTTGCCTTTGAATTCTGTGCTCCATTCTGGGGCTTGTGAATTAAGATTCTAGAATTTCTTCACTTTAATTCTGATTGCTTCATGAATTCTTGACCTGAAACTTCTTGTGTTTTCTTGGACATCTTTTTTTCTGGGATATGCAGATCAAACTTCTCCATATAATCTGAACTCTGCAAATTATCTGGTGACTAGTGCTCTAGATAATTGCAACTTGAAAGTTTCTTTTTTGCTGGGTACGGGAATAGGAAGAAAACAGGAGAGGTTGATTGAGGAGACCAGGACTGTTGGCTCATTAGGTATAATACAGATCTCAGGACTCAGTGCAGATAATCGATGCCCTTTCTGGTTTGTTTTGCCTTCTGCTTGCAGTTTGCTTATGGTGGTTTCTTAAATAAAGCAACATCGATCTATTAAACTCATTGAGATTCTCTCTTTGGAGAGTAGCGTTATTCATTCTAATCATTGTTTTCATTTCTAATACCAAGATAGAAATGATGACTATTCTTTTCTCTCTTTTTGCTTTACAGACATGGAAAATATTTCTGAAAAATATAAAGAGATTTTCTTTTGCTGTTTATTCTGGTGTAGCAATTGATCAAGGGGACCAATTCTGGAGACAGATGTCCAGGTTCAAATATCACCTTCACTGATTACAAGGTGTGTGATCTTACTTAGCTCTCTTGGCCTTAATTTCCTCATTTTCAGAAGAGAAGCGATGACATCCTTTAATGTATAGGAATCCTATGAGGAATAAAGAGGATGACATATGTATGGACATCTGTCAATATGTATTAACTGTTAGAGATAGCACCAGGCAATGGTCAGATATGCACACACCACCCTCCCACCCAGACTCAGGCTTATTGTGGAACCTTCAGTAAATTAATTACTTAACCAAGATGTAGTATGACCCCATAGGTAGTTAGGTATTATGAAGATTAAATGAATTGATTCATCTAAGATGTAACTAGAATATTGTGGGGCTTATGACCTGGGCTCTGTAAAATTTACTATTACAGATGTGATTTGTCTATGCATGAAAAAATTTCCTAAGCTAAATGGAAAACAATGTGTAAAAAAATGTAAAACTTCTACCGCCCAAAGGGTTTGCTTAACTTGATTATTTACACAGTGGCACATTTGAATATACAGCAAAATAAAACAAATACAAGCATCTCAACAACAAACAAGAAAACCTTATCTACAAACATGCCGTCAGTCCCTGCTCTAGGGCGAAATCGAGAAGATACAGATGTTCGACAGCCACATCGATGCATTGTGTCTCCAAAAGCCAATTTTAGGTTGCAGATACAGAAATGCAGTCAGAAATATGCCAAAGCCCACTCCTTTTACTTACATTAATAGTGAAGAACGGGCCAACCTCTATCCTGTGTTCATATCAGGAGAATTGGCACTGGGGAAGCCAGAAGTACTTCGCGCAAGGCCTAAACTATTGCTGAGCATGCTTTTTCCTTCAGAGGAACTATTTTGTGATTTTCCTTTACTGTCTCTTCCTCTTTGCTTAGTATTGGTAGAACCAGGAATAAATAAATACGTACATACATATACTATTAAACATTAAAATTAACTATTGATACAATTTGAAAAAAATCACATAACAATGTTAATTGCATAGTAAGCACTTAACAAATATTAAATGAAAGAATGAATGTAAGTGGGCTTTCTTGAAAAAGTGAGGAAATATTTTGCATGACTGAAATCAAGTTGGTGCAGTCCGCCCACTGCTACAAAACACCTCTGTTTGGAAGTGTTCGTGGATTTCTCCACTTCGTCTCTTCATCTTGTCCAACAACATTCTCCTCTTCTGCAACACTCTCCTCAGCCCGACTGAACTTCACACAGGTTTCTTTCTGACTACAAGTCTCGGACCTTCTTTTTCTGTACTGTATTCTTTAGAAACCTTGCACTTGTAAATTCTTTTTCCCTCTTTTGAGATATAAATCTTCTGCCAACCTTTTGCCAGATTTACAGTCCAGGAATGTCTTTCTCCAGGGCCCGGGAGCCATCCTTCGTGAAGCAAGTATCCAGGAGGATCACAGCGCTGTCTCCAGGAACTCTGTTACAGGGTGGGGCTTACACCGAATGCAATCCTTAGCAAGCACCAGTAGGTTCACGACCATGACGGATCTCCCTCTGCCTTAAAGTTCTCCACTACTTTCCCACTAGCCTTTGCACTTAAAAACCTGCCTGCCTTCTGTTTCAGCAAAGCCAGGTGCCTTCCTGTCCTGAAGCCTGTGTCTCCAGGGCAGCAATCCAAATGAAATCCATTTCACCAGTTTTAACAAGTGTCCCCTGCAATTTCACCGTGGCCCCCCGTTTTCACAGTGTTGCCTCATGTCCTCCTGTGTCTTCTGATCCTCCAATACCATCGGGATCCGTTCTTTACATTGCACTCCCTCTGTGACCAGAGCTCACGTTCCTGACGGCAACCTGTCGGGCATTCCTGGGCAGTCTCTTTTCACCTGTGCCGCCGGGACAGCACTCAATATTATCCACTTATTTCTACAAAAATAAAGGGACCTCCTCCCCCCGAAACACAGAAAACCAAACTGATAACCAAAAAAAAGCATTTTCGTTTTCTTTTAGAAATAATAGGCTTTTTAAACCTTTGGATAGACGGAAAGCTTCCTGTCATAGTGATGCCAAGAAGGCAAAATTGAATGCTTCCACCTGTGTGCTTCACGAGTTCCCTGACCATGTCTGCAAACCTGAGCCCCAGGGTCTAAATCAGGAGCCCCCTGCTTGCTTTTCCCACCTTGTAGGAGGCCAGCAGAGCGCACGGGCTTTCCCCAAGTGGAGCAATGCAGCCTGAGGTTGGTTCTGCCCTTGCCTTCTATTTCTGTCTGACACGGAATGTTTTCACACCTATGTGACTGACCGTTGTATTTGACTAAAGAAAAACAGAATCCCTCTGGGGAATTTGGGGACTAAGTTTTAAGAATTTATTAACATTGATTAATAAATATGCAGAACTGTTTCATTTGGTTTTATTAGTTGTCTATTCACTATCTTTATCCTATATTCTAGCCATTTGCGAAAGAAGTCATAAACTTGCAACTGTTATAGTTTTAAGGAGGTCAGGGAAGAAGTTCAGCTGATAGAAATACATATGTATGGCCTATCGTTGTATTTCTAAATTTTGCTTCAGCAGAATTTTAAAAATTTGGTCCTGTATTTTGTTTAAATGCAATTTATATTTCTTAACTCTTCTAATCCCTTGCTGTGATTTGAGACCCTTGTAATTGACTTCTTGGAATCATCTTGGTGCAATTCTAAGGCAACTCTCTGCAGCTACAGAACAGAACAGGAAGAAAGAGGAATTGAAAGCAGTGTGTTTATAACCTTGGTCATAGGTATCCTAGGAGTGTTTCTGTTTTAATAATTAATTAGCTTATCAGTTCAGAAATGTCGAAATAGCTTTCGGGATCCCGTGCTCTGAGGTCTCTGGCACATTCTCGTTTCCTGACTGCATTTTCCGTTTAATTTCTTCTTTCCTTGAAACTAAAATCATTTAATGAAATCGGACATGTCAAGGCCACTGACTGATCTTCAGAGCAGAAGGTATGCAAAGGTGGCCAATCCCTTATATTACAGCGCCCGTCCAGGTTGGGAGACATCATTCTAAGGCAGACGAAGTGCAATGCAGTCTGGAATGCTAAGAGACATAACTAAAAACAAGGGGGGGAAAGAATAATATGAAAAAAGCTGAAGGGAAAATAAGTTCAACACGCAGAAGAGAGAAGATCAGGAGGTGGGGGAAGGAAAAAGCACATGTGTGATTTTTTTCCCCACTTATTCTATTTCCTTTTTGTTCCCTAGTTCAGAGCGGCTGGTAGAAGATTGATACATTTATTAATTCTCCATGCAGAAAGACAAACAGTGGACTCCGTCCAGTGGGAGTGAAGCGTCTGGCCCCAGGTGTCCCTGCGGAGTCTTCCAAAGTTGCCTATGGTCTCTGACCACACAGACCCATTTAAGGAAGGCGGTATCCGTTTTCTCAAATCTCGTTTAGGCTCATACATAAAATAAAATCATCCTGTCATAATGCCCCGGTTTTCTCTGCTTCTTCTTTTTATTTCTCCTGGTTAATTTAAAATGCAGGGCTGAAAAAAGACAGAAAAAACAATTTACAGGACGTTCCAGCCAGTCTTTGTTAATATGACTTTTTAAATTGCAAGAGCATAGTAAAATAAAACATTTCTTTCTGCACAAAGTGATATTTATGCCTTCTCCCTTAGAAACTATTAGAGCGAATATTCATGGAGAAATATTTTCACCTATTTTACATGTTTATTAACTTAAAATCCAACTGTGAGGGAACTGTAAGTTATGGCATCTATTTTATTAAGGTTACTACTGGGTTTTTTTCTTTTTTTAAAGCAGAGTGAAAATTATTGTTCATCTGTTTAATTTTTTGGGAGTAGAACTGTACTGTTTTTCATTTTTAGAATACATTTTTGGGTCTTAGATGCTTAGTGAGTCTTAATAAATGTTTACATATAAGTCGAGGTATAAATGAGATTGGATTCATATAACAGGCATTTCTCTTTTCTATAGTTCCTGGTACAATTCTGACAAATAACAACTAAAGGGAAAAATATCATATGATCTGAGGTTATTCTGACTTTAATTTTGGTTTTGACAGCAGGTAAGTTTAGGTCGATTGTGTGAGACTCTTTGCTGTAAATCTCTGAAATGTCCTCAGCACAAGATGAGATTAACAGTCACCTTTATATTACTGAGCAGCCAGATTTTGTGAAAGAAAATATATGAGGATATTATTAGGAATGAAAATGTCACCATTTAAAATCAATTTACATATGAACCTGGAAAATACACATGACTTAAGTTTGAGTTCTGGAAAATAAATTGTGAAGAGTGCTATTTGACTAAAGTGTTCAGTTATGTCTGTTTATGTTATTAAATAGGATGAGATAAAGTACATATTCACCTTTTAAAAAAGAAGAACAGAATATATCATTTTAAGTAATTAGGTCCATTTATCTTAGCTTTATATTTTGGGGGGGATGGTTCCTGAAATAGACATGAAAATAACCAATTTATAATACTTGGAAAAAACTTTTTTTCAAAATTCGTTGAACTCAAAATATCTAACACGACTTTTTAGTTAGCTACATTAAATACAAAATTTTAAATTATAGTTTTATGTGTACATTTATTTTATTTTTGTAATATTCTAAGATTCATATTTTGGTAAAGGATTATTGTTCCAGGCAAATTAAAATATTTGGTGGACAGGTAATATTATTCTTATATATATACATAAGCCCAATATAACATATAACTATGTGTAGGTATAATATATAGTTTTATATGCATGTGCATTAATTTGCATAATTATATTAGTTAAATGTGAAATATGTATACTAATAAAACATTTTTATATTATCCACTCTAAAATATAGTGAAAGAGTGCTGTCCTGGTTATGAGCCCTTAGACTTTAACAATAAGTATATTATAAGTAAATAAATAAAGAAATTAAAAAAAAATTAGTTCCAACCTTGCAAAATGTATAAAGTAGCTTAATGTAAAGATTAAAATTTTGGTAGAATAAAAGCAAATGTAGGTAATGTTTTTTAAAAAATCTTAAGTGGAAAGTTTTCTTGAAGAATGTCATTAAATAAAATAACATAAAGGGGATATTCATTTTTCTAACTGAATGAACACTTAACATTTTGTATAACAAAAAACAAGCAAATAAACAAAGATCAAAAGCCAGGGTGATCCTTGAACGACAAACCAGGGAAAATATTTCCAACATATATGGCAGTAAATTGCTAGTGCATAGAGTGTGTAAGTAACAACCAGAAAGTCAGTTAGAAATCAGTCTGCATTCCAATTATAAAATTACATTAAGACATTACTAGGCAATTCACAGAAAAAATAAACATCAGTAATAAATGTTTTAAAAGAATAAAACAGTAATAAGAAATACATATGAATTTAGCAATGAGATATTTTTTCAGTCCAACTGGAAAGACCTAAAAGAACTATGAAACCCAGTTTAAACAACTTTAGGAAAAGCAGTCATTTGCTTTTAACTGCTGGTGGAAGTTTAAAGTATTAAAACTTTGGGTGAGAAACTGGCCTGTGTCTATTTATTTATTTATTTAAAGATTTTTTTAAAATTTACTTTTAGAGTAGAGGGGAAAGGAGAGAGAAAGGGAGGGAGAGAAACCTCGATGTGTGAGAGAAATATCAATCAGTTGCCTCTCATGTGCCCCCAGCTGAGGACCTGGCCTGCAACCCAGGCATGTGCCCTGACCAAGAATCGAACTGGCAACGCTTCGGTCTGCTGGCTGGCACTCAATCCACAGAGCCACACTAGCCAGGGCAATATATCTATTTAATTACAGTAAATAGTACACCTACTCAGCAATTCCTAATTCTGCTGTCCTTTAGAAATATAAAAACAGAAGATGTTTATTTGTACAAAAGGTGCACAAGTATGTTTATTCCATTTTTATTTTTAAAAACAGAAAACTTGAAATTTTGCTGAAATGATAACTCTAAATAATAGAATACAATGCAGTCACAAAAAAGGATGAGCTATTTCCATCTATGACAAAATAGGAAGTTGTCCTCTACATATTATACCATGCAATATAATAAATTGGAGTATACTATATGCCATATCATATTTTTCATACATTTTATTTATTTTGGTATAGCATATACCAAATTTTTACAGACGTTACCTGTTATTGATGGGCTATGAAAAGAATGCATGTCTAGTTTAATAGAAAACAATGAGCATATTTTGCATTTTAAATAATATTTCATATATGAAAATAGATTTTGCACAGGGATTTTCATGTGTATTCTCTTTTTTGGGCTATGGATGAATTGGCTACAAATGCTGAGGTTATCTATGCTGACCAGTCTGCCAATGTCCCCAGGACTAACCGAAGGACTAACTCCCCTCAATTCAAACCTAGTCAAAGAGGGGGTTGGTCTATGAATGATGCTCAGTATCTAACTCACTTTCTTATTTTTGTTTTGCTCCATGTGTGTCTGTAAGTCTGTTGACTTCTAGGATGTGGGTATGTCTGTAAATATTTTAATCCATTCTACTGGTGCCTCTGCCCCCAAGGGTAACTTGGTCACGAGGACTTTGATGCTAAGCAGATGAGATGCTGCAACTACCCTTCTTCCAGAAGAGCCACTTAAAAGAGCCCCACCCTAGACACCCAGCCACATTCAAGGAGAATGTGCTCTGTTCCCTGGGGACTTGCTCTATTGTAATTAATGCATTAAAAATATCAAAGTCTTCAGAAAAGTGGGAGAATTCAGGCAGAAAATAAAAGAATATAAGGGAGATGATTAATAAAGTAAAAACACTTATTTCAAGGATCTTGAGGACAGATGGACTTTTGTTCAATCTCAGCTCTGCTAGTTATTAGCTCTAACACTATGATATGATCAGATATCACACTCTCTGATCTTCAGTAATAATTCATAAATATTATAGTGAGATTCAATGCACAGTTTTATAAAGATGATTGCTTTAAATTAATATCATAAATATTGATGAAGCTCTATTGTATTCAAGGCACCATCTCATCTACAGGAATGTAACAGCAAGAGGATTCCTTTTGGCTATGAGTTCCCTTACTCTGTTGAGCTAAATACAAAAGGCATCTATCTGCATTGTGTCCCTTGGTCTTGAGAACCTAGTGCCATTCTCAGCGAGGACACATTTCAGGCACATCACCGTCATCATCATCATTTGCCTGCTGTGTTCATTCTGTTGCTTTTCTGGACTCTTCCTTATCCTTGGACACGTGTCTTTCCACAAGCTCTTTCCTTTGACCAGAAAACTAGCTCTGCAGACAGGTAGTCACCAACTCTCACGTTCTTCATGTCCATGTGTTAAAGCCACATTCCAAATAAGACCTTCATAACCACCTCAGATAAAATGGCAAACCCTTTTCGCGTAAAATCTGTTTCCCACTTTCTTATGCAGTTTGCTCTCACCAGTTACCATGGTGTGTGACTTGCTCTTTAATTTTATTGTCTTATTATTTTCCAAATCTCCCCATTGGAGTGGAAGCTGAGTATGGGCAGGATTTTTTTATTTATTAATGGACTTGAGAGAGAGAAAGAAAGAGAGAAAGAGATTAGTTGTTCTACTTATTTATACATTGATTGATTGATTCTCGTATGTGCCCTGACCAGGGATTGAACCTGCAACCTTGGCATATGGGGAGGATGTTCTGACCAACTGAGCTACCCAGCCAGGGCTAAATTTTGCTTTATTGTACAAGGATGTGTTCTCAGTGCCCAGAGTTGTGCATGTCACAGAGGTAAATATGGTAAGTACTCATTGACCAATGAACTTCATCAACTTCCTTTGTGGAACATCACCCATTTAGATAAGTAGGCTGGGTCCTATGGCTTTAGCATGAGTTGAAGAAGTAATTTTTATACATTTTGACAGAAACAACCAAAAACATGACAATTCTCTACTCTGAAGACATTTCCCTGGTTTTATTTTGTTGGCATCAGGATAAAAATCTATATTTGAAAAGAATAGATACATCCTGAAAATGAGACTACAGACCTTGATCACAGAGGTAGAAAAGAAAAGGTGTCGTGTGACCGTAAAATTATCCAAACGATGGAAAAAGTAATTAGAGGAATACAATCTTGACATCCTTGAATGTGAAGATTTAGCAAAGGAATAAAAATAATATTTTGAAAAGTTGGAAATCATGGCAAATTTTAATTTCCAAAGTGTTGAGAAGGAGTCAAGGAGGACCCCCAAACACTTGCCCTGTGTGCTGGCACAAGCATGCTAATAGAAGTTTCCATGTTTTAGGACTTGGCAGGGAAATCCTTGTAAAAATAAAAGCGATCCACTGTGAGTTCACTGCAACTGGAACCTCTATAAGTTATGTTCTTGTCTCTAGGCCAGATCAGGGTGGCAATGAAAATATGTTGAGCTAGTCCTGGCACGCAACTTTTGACATTTAGGTAAAATTCACTGGGAAAACAGTCATTTTTGGTTAACCTGAATCTGAAGCCTCATTATATTAGAGACATAAGCATTCATTTTTGCAGTACCACATTCAGTCTTCAAGCCAAATGTAGGTGTGACTGTGGTCCTGGACGAGCGTCCTAGGGTATGTTGTAGAGAAAATGAGAGATCTCATTCTGACTAACTGTAGTGCCTGCGATAGTCACCTTTTTGCTGCTGTCAGGCCTTGAACTATATGTAAGTAGTGCTTTCACAGAAAGGATCAGATTTCATTTTCATATAGATGATTACCCAGTGCTTTTCAATTTTTCTATCAAAGGGCTCCAATTCACATTAAAAAATGTAAATAAGTGTATGTATATGAGATCTGTCCAGAAGATGTCCAGCCGTATACTAAGAAAAATGGAGACATTTATTGAAGAAGATACAAGATTCAAGAAACATCGTACATAGGACAGTGACACCTCAGTCCCCTTCAAAGTAGGCACCTTGGGACCTCACACAGGTCTCCCAATTGCCGTCAGCTGCCCCGTCATATTTTCCTGAATGTCATGGATGGTCTAAAAATCTCTTTCCTTTCAAAGGTGATTTTAGTTTTGGGAAAAGCCATAAGTCACAGGGCACCAAATCTGGGCTGTAGGGGTGCTGAGTCACCTGGGTGATCTGATGTTTCACCAAAAAACTTTGTGTGAGATGTGATGCGTGAGCAGGCATGTTGTTGTGATGACGCTGCTGATCACCAGTTGTTCACAGCTGTGGCCTTTTGAATTGCCTGAATAGTTTCTGTGGAGTAATAATTAGGTTTAATGCAAAATTTGATGCAGATTTGTTGCTCTACTCACTCAGTCATTTTGAATGTGACAGGTCACACAGTACACATGTTCACTCAATGGCATCTATCTCCCCCACTGACTAGTGCAGTGAAGTCAACATTGTTCACACATGTGCATTCCAGTCCACTCTCCATGACTGCCAGGTTGCATCCATGTTGTGCGAACCCTTCTTGTTATATTAACAATGGCTGGACTTTTTCCAGACAGACCTTGTATTTATGTGTGTGTGTATTTTCCTGGAGTGAATGCTTGTCCTTTTACCCTTTCCAAATTACAGACATCCTGTCAGGGGGCAGCCAGTGTGCAGATGTAATGTTCTTAGGCTAGTCAGATGTCCCTATCTTTACACATTTGGTCCCACCCTCAAGGTGTATTTTCAGGTAAAGTTTATTCCCAGTGGCCATGGGGTAATTAAGACCCCACAGTCAGCCATAGTTTAAGGAGCAGTGATGCCAACCAAGCTGGCAAAAGCCCTAGGAGAACGGTTCTTGTGAAAGCACACAGTCATGTCTCTGTGTCGCGGTATTGGCCATGACTCTCCTCCCCCTGTCTCTGCCTGAATCTTCCTCTACGATCCCCCTGTCAACTAGGAGAGCCGCCTGAACCCTGGCAATAAATCCCTTGTCCACTTAAGTTCACCAGAGCTGGATTTTGCAATTTGTAAACAAATGTTCCGGTAAATAAACTATAAGAACAATTTATCTCTTTATACTCAATGAGGATGTAACTGTTTATATTATCTCTGGTGTGAAAAAAAATCTATGAAGCTCTTTTCTTTTCTTTTTTTTGGCCTGACAACGCTCCCATATTGCATATTCTTTTATTTATTATGTGTACATTTTGGTGAGGTGTCATAATTACCTTGTGATTACTTATACTATTATATTCTCTTGGTGTCTTTGTTTATCATCATTTCTCTTCTATCACATCTGTTCCAGCATTGGATTATTTATTTTTCAATTGGCCAGTTTTTTTTTTTTTTTTTTTTGGTCAGGAAAGGTAATTGGGTGCCACACATTCTGAACCCTGTATTTCTGAAAATATCTAAATGTTTTCATTATACCTAAGCAATAGTTTAAGCACCACACCTGTATGTCTGTATACTGTTCCCATCTATCTTTGAAATTAAAGATTTGTTTCTGTAGCCTTTTATTATTTTTTATTAGAACTTGCTGTAACCCTTCAATATATTCATGTTAAGCTTGGAGATTTGTTGCTTTCTTTTTTTTTTTTCTTTGTGTATTGCTTTGGCTTTGCATGTTCTTTATTTTTTCTTCCTATGGTTTCTGTTATTGGCATTATTCTGTCTGTTTTCTTTGTCTCTGCTTCATATTTTTATTTTTCATTTCTTCACTCTTTTGCAAATTCTGAGGGGTTTTTCTTAGCCTCTTTCTGTTTAATTTCTCTGCAAATTCTATCCTTTTTATGTTAACTGAGCTATTAGTTTCTTTTCTAGTTTCCAGGAGACATCTTCCACGTTCATATTTCTTTCCATGACTACTACCTCCAGTTGAGGAAATACAATATCATCTCAAATCTTTGTAAAAGGGTAAATTTAACATTTCATACAATTTACTCTTATCCCTCATGAAAGTCTCTTCTATAAATGGAAACATCTTTTCTAATGTAAAATGTTGTTTAATATTAGGAGATGAGATGATGTCAGAAATCATTTTGAATCTCTGTCCAAAATGTTCAACCAAGGTAAAAACAAATGAACAAAAAAAAAAACTAAGTTACACCCTATCAAGGATTCAAGGTTATCCTCTATTGCTTTAACCCTGAATCAGTTGGAATATGAAGAGCTACAACACTTATAGGAAGTCCAAGGCTTCAACTTTAACTAAAGGTTACTAAGTTGTTAGTCTCCAACTGTCAGACATCCATTAACTAATACTGTGCCTTTTCTCTTGTCCCTCATTCTGAAACAGGGAATTAGTGAATTGTTCATTTTGCATAGTCCCTGTAACTGTCTTTCATTCATGTCACTGGTTGAAAAATTAATCTTCAGAAATAAGTTTTTGAATGTGTTCTAATCTATGAATACACTAAAGAATTAAAATGAATCAATTTAAAAAATCCCAGTTCTAAGGTTACCTACTCAATTAATTGTTTTTAAATTGGAGTTCCAAGCCTGATTTATTAAATTACCTAAAATATTAAATTGGCTTTCATCATTATGAAACCTGTGGATTCCAGTATAGATTATTTCACAAAATGCATTTGTACTATGGGTGTGATTAATTGTATATCTATATCTCCTCGCAAAATCTGAGATTACAAGTCACTGGTCATTCACAGAAATGAAAACACCATTTCAGGAATATCGAGATGCCATCTCACTGGTCTGAAGCTCCCTGATGACAGCAGATGTTTTTGGTTTGCAAGGTAGCTGTTCACCGGACACTCCTGCAACCTCGAGCTCACAAAACAGTTGCCATGGGGAGTGAGATTCAAGTGCCTGTCTTCCAGGTGGGTTGGTCTTGTGATGTCGAGCCCCAGAATTAAAGCTAAAGCATACTGCACTTCATTTTTTTTTATTAGAAGCAGGCTATTCAGTTGCTTGATTGGATGCTGCTCTTCTATGTGCTCCCTGACTCTCTCTGAATTATTTTCATAGCTTGCCTGGCTGGCACTGGGCCTGTGTTCTTGTCGAATTGAAGTCTGGGGTTTTGCCTGTGGTGCTTGTCTCTGTCTTGCTTTAATAAGCCCTCATAGTGACATTTGGTTATGAGCCCCCTGCATCACCACTGTGCTTTATTTGCCCTAAAATTATGGTCAGAAAGGACTGCTTTCAAAGTGGCACTTCTAGAAGAATATCCAGAGAAGAAATGCTATAAATAAATGATTAGCATGGGAACCCCAAAGCGACACAACCCAGAGCACAGCTTCCAGATACTTAAATTCCTTTTAACCTAAATTACTTGTACAGAAAGTGATGCTTTATCCAACCTCCAAACCACCGGTGTAAGTCGCGAACTTCTATTATTTTCCTATTCAGATGGGTTCTTGGGAGTACTAGAAAAGTACAGGGGAAAACATACACCCTGTCACCAGCGTTCAGGTGAGACACGTCATGGTTGGCAGCTCCTCTTCTCACTCCCTTTCCCTTCGGCAGGCTTCGCAGACATAAATCAGTTTAAAATAATCGTGGGAATTTACATGCTAACTATTCTTCATCAGAGACCTTGAACCATCATGTATTTATGCTGAACACATATTCATCTCACTCTGACCTTTCTGCCTGTGCCCCCTCTGAAATATTTCTGATGTCAGTGCCTCCCATCCCCAGGGATATGTTCCGGAACCCCCAGTGGATCCTGAAACCCCGGTTAGCACTGAACCCTCGTTGACTGTTTTTTGCTATACAAACATCCCTGTAATAAAGTTGAGTGTATAAATTAGGTACAGGAAGAGATTAACAACAATAACTGATAATAAAAGGGAATGTCTAGAACACCATGCTATAATAAAAGTCCTGTGGATGTGGTCTCTTTCTCTCTCACAATATCTGACTGTACTGCACTCCCTCTTCTTGTGGTGATAGGAGATGTTACAATACCTGCATGAGGAGAGGAAGTGAGGTGAGTGGTGTAGGCATTGTGACCCAGCATTAGGCAGCTATTGACCTTCTGATCATATGTAACAAGCACTGTTGGGGACTCTGCCCACAGAGCCCCCCCGGCTGCCACAGATGAAAATAATGCTACCAAGACATGATCTGCTTGGGGAAGAAAGATGGCTAACATCTCAAAGGAGAAGGGCCAAGAGCCTTTTCCTCAATGGGCTTTTATTGGGTTCGTTTTGCACAGAAATACAGGTAAAGCTCATTAATCGTTGTCAGGCAGTAAGGGTCAAACAATAGATAACAAAGAACTCTGAGGGCCTATTTTAAGTCATTGTCAGATAGCTAAAGAGCCATAAAACTTTGAGGAACAAACTCACTTCTTGCTTACACCCTTATTTAATTGAGAGCATTCTAAACAAAGCAGGTTTCATAGGATTTTACATATTCTTTGTTAGGCCTGATTGCCCTAGTGAACCTGCCCTTTCTGGTGAGGGTTGGTACCCACCACGGGCATTGTCTCAGGCTTAAGGCATTGTTTCAGGCTTAAATCAGGTAGGGGAAGTAAGACAGCCAAGAGATTAGGAGACTTCTTGCAGACAGAATGAGGACTCAGGCTACGTCAGAATAGCCGGGGAGCAAGTATCCATCACCCCCTCTTTGCTGCAGCCCCCCTGATTCCTTCCTTGAGGGCCTCCCAAGTGATCGTGTCTGGCTTAGGTTGCCCCTCCTCTGAGGGCTCTTACCTGTCATTGACTAACCAACCAAGCACTGGGGGCCAGAGATGGATGAAGCAGAAGCAGCACTCCTGCCAGGGAGATAAACTTTGTCTCCTTGGTGGCTCACAGCCTGAAAGTCGCTCACTCAGCCTTAGCCATGGAGGGTGGTTACAACTCCTGGAACCAGGCAGAGCGGTTCCCAACAAAGCACTTTACGGCTTCTCTTTGGCATAGCCTGATGGCCAGCAGCACTACTCACGTGCCTTGGGACCATTATTGAGTAAAATAAAGGTTACTGGAACACGAGCGCTGTGCTGCCATGACAGCCACTGTGATAACCAGGGCAGCTGCTAAGTGACTGAGGTCGGACAGCTTGAATAGTGTGGAGATGCTGGACAAGGGATGATTCGCGGTCCAGGCAGGACAGAACGGGATGGTGTGAGATTTCATCACACCCCGCAGAATGGCACTCAGTTTCAGACTTAGGAATTGTTTATTTCTGGAAATGCCGGTCTCTAGCTACCTGAGCATTTGACTCTTGATTAAATCCTCTTTGCCACACTGACTCAGGGGTAAACCCGGTCTTCTCGGCTCCCACCATCCCATGAGATGTTTGTTTAGACTGATATGACTAGTCACCACGCGTTGTTTTATTGACTGTGGACATTAAATCTCTGCAAGGAGGGAGAGATTTAATGTTTAGAGGATTTGGGAAGGAACAAGGATCACCTGATAGATTTGGGAGAGCTCAGGTTTGCCTTTTCAGGTATGCTAGCAGGAGAAATATGATGTTCTCAGTGGTCAGATGTCTGTGGAATTTGCGTATCAGCAGCCTTACATTGTCTGATGAGCTAGTCCTTTGCTGGGCTGCACATGGGAGCATCATTCAGGTACCTGGGTGGAAAAAATGCTGCCCTCTCCAGGTACCCTACCAGCATCATCAAGAACCATCAATCCTGGTCCCTGACACGTGCTGCCTGCTATATACCCTGACAGCCAAACAGAATATAATTGACCTGTGTGCTCTGTTAGCAAGGAATGGTGAAACCCACAATTGCTCTCCAGAAACTTCATTAGTTGTTGAACAATTTAGCCCTGGATGGTTGTATTTTCAGATGATGCAAGCTGGCGGCAAGCTATTTGAGGATTTGATCCTTACTCAAGTGGTATTTTATGGTATATAAGGAAGAATTTTGAAATGTTATTATAGCAAGATCTACCCAGAGTTGTTACTTGCCAGTTAAAAATTAAGTGTCTCTGTACCAATAAACTAATATCCCATGAAACGCTGAAACAGACCTTGGTAACATTTCTCTGAAGCTTGTTTTCGACTCACAAGTATTCAATAAATGAGTTCATGTATATTCAAATAGTGCACTATAGTTGTAAGTTTGCTATAAGGTTTTATCAATCTAATTCCTTTTATATTTGGTCCATTTTTAAGTTTTGAAGTTGTTTGTGCATCTTTACAACTATGGTAAGTGTCAGAGCAAGGCAACTATTGTTTCCGTTTTGTGAGTGAGAAACCCTGTATCGTGAATCTGAAAGGACAGCCCTGGGAGCCAGATCTAAACAATTACAAAGTGACAGAACCAAGGCACCTCCTTGGCGTGTCTAGAGGAGCGTTCAGACAGAGCACCGCTGCCTGCCGAAAACAAAGCCAGGAAAGACAAATGAGCATAATTTCAAATTTCTAAAAAGAAACACCAGTGATTAAAAGAATTCCAGCAAATATAAGTGGATGGCCAAGAAAGCCAGACCTGGTTTCAGAAACAGGAAAAAGAGAGGCAATTCTGCAGGGCAGTGAGGTCTCACGCGTTGCCACACTTTCGTCCTGCCGTTGTTTAATTTTCTTAGTCAAAGCCATTCATCTTCCGCGGGGATCAAATAAGCTGGTGGTGAAACAGCGGCTGGGCGACTCAATGAGGCAAGGGGATGGCGTGACGAGGCAAAGGGGGAAGAGTCTGGAAACACAGGCTTGTGAGGTTCGCTGCCTCCATCTCAGCACAGGGCTCGAGGGGAAACACTGTTTTTCATACCAAGTGAAAAAGAGCAATGCAGTCTTGCCCTTAAGCAGACCTGTGCAGAAGGGATTCCACATAAGGAATCCCATGCACCCAAAGACCCCTATCCATTTCAAAGCCAGATCTTTTTCTTCTGCTTCTAAGATAACAGCTAGTATGGATGGAGTGAATTATCAGTCTCTGCTTCTAGAAGCTTAAATTCACAGCCACTCTGGAACAGCCATTACAAGAGGCATTAGAAGCAAACAGGCACAAAAATTTCCTTTTATTTATTCCCCCCTTCCATACACACACAAAAAAACCCCATTTGCATGCATTAGTAAAATGATTGAAAGCTCAGGGTTCTGATACAGAGATCCTATCTGAAGACTAAAATGTGGCCTGCATCCTTGTTGGGAGTACAGAATACTTTTGATTGCCTTCCTGATCAGAAATGGAGCAGGGTTTCCAAATAAGTTTAATTAACTCTTGCGCTGGCTGCACCTCCACTCCCCAGAAAATAACGCAGAAAGGTGTTAGGTTTCCTTTTGGTGCCTGTTATCCAAGGCCCTGTCTGGTCTATTGGGCTCAATGCTGTGATGCCCTGCCCAGGTGTGCACACCTGGGCACACTCAACAGCTGGGTGAGGAAATAGGAAATCCAGTTCTTTCCTGCCAGAGACTAAATTATGTAGCATAGACTATTTTTAAACCAGAAGGGACCGAGATATCATGGATGAGCAAGATTATATTATTATAATCCCCTCCCGATTATGAAAGTACAAATCCTACCGACGATGCAGGGTATTTCAATGTAACACTGTGTGGCTACTTTTAACCTCTGACAATCTCTGAGAAGCTTGCTGACAAGCTGTTGGCAAACTGAACGGCGAAAGATGCTGGTTCTAAAATGGGGAGGGTATTTGAATGGAGACTGATTTTTAAAGGGTCAATAAAAAATGTGAATTTATAACTGAATTTTATACGTATCATCATCTTTATTTCCCTACGTCATTGTGGAAATTCTGGTAAGAAATACTTGGAAATGGAAATAGGTTGGAATGGGAAGTAACTTATTACAAGCTTCCACCCAACAAAAACATTCAAGTATCCAAAACCGTAAGCCTCGTGCAATTATTCTCATTATCGATGTTGTTTATCTCACTCATAAAGATTGAAATAAGCGAAATTTCCTAAGGTAGGATTCACTGGTTATATCAGTTATGCAAGATTTTTTTTTCTAGCAAATGAACTGAAATCCTCTCAGCTACTGCCTGTTAAATCTTTACGATTCATCCCCATCCCGAGACTGCCATTGACGTCAGTAGAAATCCTTGATATGAAATGAAAGTATATAAAAAAACAATATGTATAAAAGGACTCTGTGTGTTCATGTTTATAGTAGGTTACAGATGAATGTACAGGGCTGTTTGCAAATTGGTCTACTTAAATAAAATGTGTGCTTTCGCTTGTGCAAATATAGTTTACTTGTAAGATGAATTAAGTACGATTAAGAAAAGAAACTTGTAGTCGCTATAAGTACCTCGTTTTCCTTATTTATTTTTCCAGGCTATCTTCTCTGCCCATGGAAACATTTTCCTCACGAATTCACATTCAAATACTTGTTTGAATGTGGCCAAGAACTTCCACCTTATGATACAATGAAGGGTTTATACTGACAAACCTAAAATTAAATGAGATGCTAGAACACAGCTTAGCAATTGGCATGTTATTTTCAGAGAATTAATCTACACTGAAGAAAATAGCAGATACCTTGCTTTTGTCAGGATGAGGGGGAACTCTACCTTTCAGAGATGCTGTATTTTCATGAAGGTGGTGAGTCAAAAGGTAGCATGAGGGGCAGATACAGGAATTGAACTGCTGGTAATTTAACACGGTTGAAGCTAGAAAACTTCCTTCATTGTCAAAGATTTACGGATATCTCGGAATGTCAAATGTGTTTGAACTTTCTAAGAGCTATTTTAGATTTTTCTATAATCTTAATGAACTTGATGTTTTATTCCATGTTTTTTCTAATATTCGGTTAAGCCTTTTTTACTGTGTGATCTTGGGAGTTACTCAATCTCTCTGAATCTCTGTGCCCTTAACTATAAAAATGAGGCTGTTACTATGTCCCCCACAGGGTCACTGGGATGACTAACTAGGTAATGTAGCCAACGTGTTCAGTGTGTCAGCACACAGTATGCCAAAAGGAATTAACTGCGTCTGGTCACATTGCCAGGCCTGGACATGGAGTGTGTTTCTACATCTCTCTGGTAAATAATCCGAAAATGTTACTACACCCTCTGGCAACCTATTTTGGGAATCATTGTGTCTCCATAATCTGGATGTTTCCAGGAAAAGCCGCTTTTCTTTCGATGCAATGCCCATATAATTGTCTCCATTTCCTGTTAGTGAAATGCACATGGTTGAGGCACCAGCGAGCATCTGTAAAGCAGAGAAAGGCTAACAGGAAAAGTTGGTAGCTAACCTGTTTCACATGCGGCAACCACAATTACGTTTCGTACCGGAGCCTGTTTGCTTTCTTTGCCTGCCCCAGATGGATTCCACGGTAGCTGGGAACTTGCAAAATTATTGCCAGTTATAACCAGAGGAAAAACTATATTGAGTTTAACTTCATTACAGCTACAGCACTTGTATCAACAGGGCCTGGCATAAAATGGGAAGGTTGCCGAAATCCATCCAGTGACGTTAATGTTTAGAATAGGTGGTGGCGACCGTTGCTGCTCCTGATTCCAGATCTTCTATTGATCCCATGTCTGTGGTCTTCGGGCTCGGCCAGCTGTCAAGCTGGAGACGGAGAGCAAAGCAGGCCTGGGCCACGGGTGAGATGAGTCTAACAGACCTGGGTTGCAGCAGGCCTGTCTGAGGAAGTGAGGGATGGCAGGAAGGAGTAGCAAGTCACATAAGTCTAGGCAGACAGGCGCGATCTAGCATCGCATAGATTAATAATAGTGAGCAGAAGTGAGTGCTGATTTTAGTTCTGAAACCTTAGTTTATCCATATCGTCTTTCTTCAAGCATTTGTTGAGTAAACCACTGAGTTTTAACAGAGACTAAAGCAGCATTCCTCGGACTCAGCATAATGGACATTTTGGGCCAGATAATTCTTGGTTTGGGGGTAAAGGGGTTCTTCCGCATTGTAGGGTATTTATCAAGGTCCCTGGTCACTACCCACTAGACCCAATCAGCAACCTCTCTCCCCAGGTGTGTGAACTGAAAATGTCTCTGGTCATTGTTAACTGCCCCCAGGGGTGAGGGCGGGGGACACAAAATCTTTCCCTTGGTGAGTCACTGGATTAGGAGGATAAAAATACTGTCCCCAGACCAGAATCTTCAGTCTAGAAGAAATTTTCATTTGGAACTCTTCTTTTTAAAAATTTTCAGCCAAGGACATGCCCATTGACTTTAGAGAGAGGGCAAGGGGAGGAGTCAGCAAGAGAAAGAAACCTAGATCTGTTGCCTCAGGGCACCCTACTGGGGAAAGAACCCGTACCCAAGGCATCTGCCCCGACAGGGATTCAAACGCAGGACCTGTTGGCGTATGGGACAATATTCCAATCAACTGAGCCACCGCAGCCAGGGCCCGTTTGGGATTCTTGAACACTGGTGCTTGTGTGCAATTCTGGGCTCACGTTCTACCTAGAAAGTTGTCTGATGAAAACAGGAAAATCTTTTTACTATGGGACCCTTAGTGGCGATGCCTCAGATATTACCAGGTAAATATATATAAAATTTAGAGATACTTTTTTTCTCCAGCTAAGGTTGCACTGGGAATTTTCTGAACTTAACACTCTCAGCATATTGTCTGGTGGGAGGCAAGTAACACATCTGAAGCAACCAGGGAACACGGAAAGCTGAAATTCTGGATGTGTGGACGTTGTATGAAGCAGAGCTTCCACAAAAGTGAGAAAGCGCTTGCGTCACAGGAAATCAAAAGTATAGCAAAAGAATCCAGTTCAGGAAGAGCCTGTAGTCGCACTCCCTGTGCTAGAGGAGGACGGACACGAGAGAAATCACCTGTTGGGGAATGATGGCATCTAACTTTAGAAATAGAAACCTGTACCTCCCATGAAACTGAGCCGGCGAGTTCATCAAAGCACCTCCGAAGCACTCTGTTGTCCCGATGCGGACTTAGCACAGCCCGGAAGGAAACACTTCACTCGGGATAGGGACTGCTTAAAGGGAAGCCCAGCCGTCCTTGGAATCTCCAGACATCGTCTGCAAGCAGTTCCGTCAAAACCACTATCACGAAGCCTCAAGATCTGATGTCACTTCCAGCGTGGCAGGGAAACCCGAGACCGACTGTGTTGAACTTGCTGAATAGTTCACACGAGAGGCCCCCCGTTCAAGGCTAACCATATCTGACACGTAAAGTAAACACATTTTTGCAGCCTGTTTGTTGCAAGAAGCAGGGCTGCAAGCTGAGAAGTGAGCCCAGGGGCTGGGATCCTGGGAGCCAAGCTCCCCATCATGATTAATGAAGAAGTCGAATCACACACACAGCCCCCCAACTCCGAGGGTGGTGGCCGTCTGAAGAATTCAGCACAAAAAGCTGTAAAACAGAACATTAAAGTGAGCACGGGGCTCAAATAGACCTCGAAGGGACAGGGAGGGGGCCCGGTGGCGAGGTGAGTTAATTTGTTTTTATTTGCGGGTTTCATTCCAAGAGGTGATGTTTGGTTTTGCCTCCAGAACTGGGGCAGGGGAGGAGACACGCCCCATGAAGCAGCAGAGGGCCTTGCCTGCCGGGCAGACCTGCGCCTGGAGGAGATGTTTGTCAGAGTTCCAGACGTTGGGGTGGGGGGAAAACTCCCCAGATGCCCCGCGCTTGTTGTTATTAAAAGTAGGTTTAAGGTTGATGAAGGCTGCTGGGTCAGTAGCCTCTGAAAACTGCAGCTTCCCAGCAGGGAAGACTCAGCAAGGACACCCTCCAATGCAAAGATAACCCCCTTCCTTCCAGGCGCTGCCCCCAGCTGAGCCGGAGTCTTTGGCAGGAGACCTTGATTTGCCAGATCCTGGGGGAGGAGAAAGTTATTCAAACGCCATAACACATTCATGCTAGACCTTTCTTCCTATAAAGAGACCACTGCTTGCCAGTGACCCTGAAGGTGTCTAACGAGGAACAGGGAAATGGGGACCATGAGTCCTTCTACACGGACAAATAAGCAAAATGAGGGCTGCGAGGCCAATGCCACAGCCAGTGTGTAACTCAGCGTTTCCAGGAATGCCCATGGCTTCCTGTTGGGCTAATCTGATCCAACCAGGCCTATTGTTCTTTATACAAGGCCTGTCCAGAAGGTGTCCAGCCACATACTATGAAAAATGGAGACATT